>JAZKJV010011538.1:0-228691 GCA_037367405.1 Ottelia alismoides
ATTCAACTTGGGATCAATTTCTATTGATATTTGTTGGAAAAGAAAAGAGCCCACCCATGTGTTTAGTACCACATGGAGGAGCGGTCACTATTGGGTCTGTCCGTGGGGCTATATAAGGAGCCCCACACCCCCTGTACTCATTGAGAACTTCAATAGAAGAAATGCCCAATTCAGGGGCTTCTCCCGTGGTTTCATCCCGCTCCTTCTGGAGTAGGGTTCCACATTAAATCCCGATGTCCCCTAATGTTATCATTATATTTATTTTCTGATACGCTTCCGCATTCTGTTTTTCTACATGGTATCAGAGCAAGTTCGATTCTCGAGGAGTTATTTTCAATATTTGTTCGATATTCGATTTCGATGTTTTGTACGTGAAGATTATTGCGTTTGCGGTGGTTGAAGTTCTAGGGTTAGTTCTGAAACCCTATCATCAAGCTCCAGAGAATAGAGGATTTTCAAGCTCCAGGAATTTTCTTTCCAAGTTATTCGATCATCGTAGGATTTCCAAGCTTCAGAGATTAAAGATCGGCGTGCGCCAGATGGCCATCCACATCAATAACCTGTTGGAATTCTATTAACATCTCCAGGTGCGCACCGCGCAGGCAATGGCGAGCAGCGCTTTGCGCTGCAAGCAGTCACGACATCCTTGTGCGAGCCAACCTTCCAGGCATCGGCGGCAACAACTCCATGCACAGGCGGTGCCGCGCTTCCCTCGCGCCTCCAACGGCGAGCAGCGAAGCCCGGAGGGCTTTCTAGGCAACAAACAACGTGCGCAGGTGGTACATCATCTCCCCCTTGATGCAGATCACCGGAGCGGCGCAGGCGCTAAGGCGATGTTGCTCCTCCTCCCCGACTCGTTGACGCGCGACGCGTGAGGGCTACCTCACCTCCAACCAGAGCATCACGCCAAGCATCCCAGGCAATCTCCTTCGGCGCGGATCCGAGCAGCTCTCCTCGTTGCGCCTCCGCTCCCCTTGGCGTCGGACGTTGGTGCTCCATTCTCTGGCCTGCGCCGCCCCGGTACATTCTCTGGCGGTGTACAAAGAAACCCCAAGAGGGCCGAAGGATTTCCACGTTGGGAACCCTAATGGCAGGTGGCATTTAGTAAAAAAATGGGGAGGGCCTGCGTAAAAAAAAAGGGGGTCTTAAGAAGAGCCGTATGTGTGGGGAACCTAAAAATAATAATAATGGCGGAGGGCTCATGAAAAAAAATTGATGTTTATGTTGGGCCTCTTGTTCGGTCGAGAAAGTGTGAAAAAGAAGGAGGACCATTTTGGGCCCATATTTGGACCAAAGATTCAAGTTTCAAAAAAAAAAGAGAAAAAAAGGAAAAAAGAGGTGCGTACAAGAAAAAGCCGTACGCGTATGCTAACAAAAAAAATCGAAAAAAAAAATCATGTACAAGAAAAAAGTCGTACGCATAAAAAAATGTGATTCATGTTTGCTTCTCCCAACTTGTCTAATATTTTCATTAATAATCACAAGTTTGGGAGAAAGGGGGAGTAAAAGCCATATGCATCCTACATCGTTGATTGACAGACCAAACACTCCGGATTTCACAGAATATCAAGCCATCTTCACTGTGCATCGATCTTCATCGTGGTGTCTGTATCCTCGACATCGACTCCGCACTGGATTTGTTTTCTTCAAGGCACGACGGAGACAAAGTCCGGTGACCCGCAGACACGACTGAGACAGAGATCTGGTGACCATGCAGGCACGACAGAGACAGTCCGGTGACCTTCCAGGCACGACAGAGATACGTTCCGGTGACCTAATATACCCGTCAGCGAGCGGGTTTGTCTACCAGTTGCGGATACGTACGTTTATTGTGGTGATGCCAAGTGAAGATGTAATGATGTATATTTTCTTTATTATTGCAAGTTGCAGCTGTCCCAGCTACCAACTTGAGGGGGAGTGTTGGAAAAGAAAAGAGCCGACCCATGTGTTTAGTACCACATGGGGGAGCGGTCACTATTGGGTCTGTCCGTGGGGCTATATAAGGAGCCCCACACCCCCTGTACTCATTGAGAACTTCAATAGAAGAAATGCCCAATTCAGGGGCTTCTCCCGTGGTTTCATCCCGCTCCTTCTGGAGTAGGGTTCCACGTTAAATCCCGATGTCCCCTAATGTTATCTTTATCTTTATTTTCTGATACGCTTCCTCATTCTGTTTTTCTACAATATTTTTGGGTGATCAACTTCAAATATATTGACTTGAGCTCATGCTTGTCAAGTTTGATCCAGTTTTTGAGTTCATAAATGAGCCAACTTGATTGTGAGAAAATGAGTTTTGAGCTCAAATAGTCTAATCAGGCTTGCTGTCTTATTAACGGACTCACTCAGTTTTTAGCTCTGTTCATGAAAGCGGTCCGTGCAGCCGCGTATACGGTCGCATATGCCTAAGTGGCCTCCCCAGTGCTCCGATTACCTGAAGCTCCACTTTATACGTCATTTGCGTATATATGGCCCGCATATGCAGCCTGTGCGGGCGCATATGCGCTCCATGCGTCTGCTTAAGGTCCAGTTGGGTAATCGAATCCGGATCTTAAGATCCGGATTTTGTATTATTTTGATTATATATATTAAATCAGATTATGTAATACTATCTATGATGATTTTGATATTTAGTTGTACTATTTTGAGCTTTATATAAAAACTATTTTTCTTAGATCTTCTGTTGGACCACATTTATTCATAAATTCAATTTAGTTGTAGTCACTTTTGTAGATATTTATTTATTTTTAAATAAAAAATAGAAAACCATGTATAACCGCATATACCCCGCATATGCCCCCGCATACCGCTTAATCGCTATTCAGTGACATGTCCGAACGCGTACGCATACCGCTTTCATGAACCTTGGTTTTTAGTGAATGAGGTATGAGCGCCATAAGCTCAAACCTCACGGGTTTATTAAAGAGTCAATGAGTTTTCTGATGAAAAAGCTTGAGTTGGGTTATTAGGGTAGGTCTCAACAAAGTTGGATTTTAGGGTGGTCCTGCATTGGGGAAGGCTTCTATTTGAGGATCGTTCTCCTAGTGGCGAGGTGGCAATGTCGAATGAAGGGGCTCCTTTTTTGCTATTAAGATTAGGATTTAATCTGCTGGGGAAAGCATTTGGAAAGCTTGTGGCTCTTCGATTAAACTTGGTCCCTGGAATCCATCGTCAGTGACTTAGATTTTGATAATGACGGAGCGCTAGTTTGTTTATTTGTTCTTTTGTTTGAGGAATTTGTATATTTGTTGTAGCAGAGAGACTAACCTTTCTGGTTAAAGTATTGTGAGTAGTGGAGATCAAGGAGAAAGAATAAGTTGATGACTTACTCAACGAAGGATTAAATGAGAAAGAGAAAAGTTGATGACTTGCTTAAAAGGAGGATTAAAGATCTAATTACAAGATTCGTGAAGCTCAGTTAGGGAAAAGAAATCCTAAGCATTAAATGAGAAAGAGAAAAGTTGATGACTTGCTTTAAAGGAGGGTTAAAGATCTAATTACAAGATTCGTGAAGCTCAGTTAGGGAAAAGAAATCCTAAGCAAAATGCAATATATAATCTAAGAGGCTCAAGAAAATACTCTAGAAAGTTCTAGGTGCAAGAACTAGAGAAGGAAATGCTCTAGAAAGCCTCAAGAAAAGAAGTTGAGGTTTTATATAATTTTCATTTTTTAATCAAAATACCTTAAGAGTCATATATATTTGTAATGCACAAGAAAGTTTCGAGTCAAAACAATTAAGTTGACTAATCAAATTTTCAGTAGTATGAAATCACAACATGAGTTGAATAGTGAATTCACTTAGTTGAATATTTTTGAAACCTAAAAACCAGGCTTCTATCTTTATTTTCGACTATCGTAATACTCGATTGATTAAAATTTGCAATGCATTTTAAGTTATTGGTCTCTAGTCAACTAATGAAATTTCCCATTTAGTATTTTAAACCCAACATTTTATTTTTGACCATTAGTTGGATTGATAAATGTGCATTGAAAGGGAGTGGGTCGATCCCCTTATAAATAGGCCCTCTCCTCCACCCTTCTTTCTATTTCTATTAAAAGCTCAAGCAAGGTTCAGAAAGATAGTCCCTCTCCTCCTTTCACTCGTCAGAAGAGAACATCAACCATAATTTCTCTTTATTATACATCACACTTTCTAGTGTTAGGAAAATGGTGGCAAATCTTGTTTTCCATGGCCTCACAATTTCAATGTTCTTGGTGAACTGTCTCATCAAGCTCAATGTTTTCACATGACTGTAGAGAAAGAGATGAGAGTTCTATCCTTCGTAATGAAATTTTTATCTTTGATTTCTTGCCAAACTCCTCAAGAACAAGATCAATGCAATGAGCCGCACAAGCGGATAAAAAAATCCTTGGATATTTGGTCTTAAGAAGCCTCCCAGCTGCCATTGCAGAAGCATTTTCGGTAACAACTTGCACACCATTATCTTCTCCAACTTCCTTGTTACACTCCTCTACAAGAGGAGATGTTTTCAACCATGTGAGAATCAGCGGATGCATCAACGGGCTTCAAGAACGTTGTGCCCAAGTGACAGTTCACACTCAAGTTCAAAATACTCCTTCCACGCATATCAATCCACTCATCGATCATTATTGAATAGCCACTGTTTTTCCATGTTCCATTATGACACTTTAAATATCCTTTGTTTCCTCCTCGTCCTCCTTTAATAAAGTTGCTGCAATTTCATAGTATGAAGGCGACTTGTATCCTCTTCCGCATTGTCTAATTGCCTTATACATTCGGATAAAGGAATTCTTTTTTTTGTGGAAAAAATGGGTGGCGTCCCAATATGGGACCCACCTCAATATATTTATATATATATATCTAAGAGTCAGGAATTACATCATATTACATTCACCATGACAGATAAAGTACCCTACAACGCTCAATTGCATTTTCAGTATAAAATCTCTGTCCCCCCCAAAACGACCCTGTTCCTGGCGTATCATATCGACTACACCATAGCGAATGTTGTGGAGCTGTTCTCATGCCCGAAGCTACATGCTGATCTAACATCTGCAGAAGGTAGATCAGTCATGTCGCCCAAGCCAAGAGATGCTGACATGGTTCCACACCTCAGCAGAGAAAGAACACGAGAAAAACATATAGTCGACAAGTAAAGGAGTTCTTGGTCTCCACATTGAAGGGAACATCGGATCATTAAAGATTTTGGCCATGAACTTGTTGACGCGTGCACACTCCTCTTTTGCTAAGGCATCTTCAGAAACACAAGGTCTTTTTGCACCACTTCCCGAGACTCGTCCTTCATATGGATGGTTAGAAGATTCGTCAGATGCTTTGATTATCACTTCCTCCTGTAGTTCTCTCATACTAACAACTTTCTCGTTCTTCTTAATATCTACCCCATAATGTCTGATTTCCTTCTGCACATCTACATCAGCTATTGGATGCATGGAAGGACATCGATATCGGTATCGATATCGGTACCATGTCGATACCGATATATCGCCGATATATCGACGCCATATCACCGACACCGGGATTCGGCTTGCCTTTTTTGCCTGTCGATACCCGATATCGGACATATCAGCGATATATCGGTGACCTGTCGATACCGATATATCGCCGATATATCGTCGATATATCGGAATACGACCTTCCATGATTGGATGTGCCTTCATGTTTCCCTTGATGTGTGCAGGATGCTGCTTCATTCTATTGATGTCTCCTTTTATGACCTTACGGTACAAGCGTCACACAACCGTGTTTGAATCTGTCCTCTCAACAAAGTATGTGCATTCCACCCAGGATCGGTAGAGCCGAGTGGAACATAAAATGTGGATTCCGTCGTAGTAGGCATGGAAGGTGTAGCTATAAGAAGTTATGTGTCATTAAAAATAAGTAATACAAAATGTAATGCGATTATCCAAAGGGACAATTTGGTCATAAAAGGAACAAAATCACATGTCCCATCTACGAAAGTTTCCTATACATTATCTTAAGGGTTTTTATCAGTTGTGCCCCTCCGAGATATTGCAATATTAGTTATGCCCCTCCCTTTTCAGGAATATCAATAGTATCCCCGACTTCTTCTTATTCTATCACATGTTCCCCTCGGGTTAGTTGCCGTCCATCCATAATACAAATGGATGTTAACCTTAGGGACACTAGTGGAATTAATTGAAAAAATGGGTTAAGTGGTCTTTTTCCTCACCCTCTCCCTCCTCCCCCCATCCTCCTCTGCCCAACATGCTCCTCCCCTCTGCCGCCCCAAGCCTCCTCCACCTCCTCCGCCCATGTCATCCTCCTCCTCCTCACCCCTCTGCCTGTAACTTCCTCCTCCGCCCCTGGCCCCTGCCTCCTCTGCCCTAGCCTCCTCCCCTCCTCCATCTGCAACCTCCTCCTCCACTCTCCGGCCTCTACCTCCTCCGCCCCAAGCCTCCTCCCCGGTGCCCTCTTCTTCCACCCCAAGCTTCTTCCCCGGTGCCCTCCTCCACGCGTTATTCGTCCCATGTACCCTCTTCCTTCACCCACTGCTCCACACTCGTTGTGAGGCCCGCTCCTTCTCGGATCTGGGATACCCGTTTACATATTACCCATAGTATTATGTTATCTAAAGATTGCATTAGAGAACTGGAAATTAGGGAAAAAAATTTCACATTTATGAATGACATTCACAAATTAACCAATAAGCCACAGAACTACAATATGTCACTAATTATTGCATAAATTTCTATAGCAGTTAACATGTAACAACGGAATTGCAATATATACATGCATCCCAATTTTAACAGAAGAGAAAGAAAAGCATTATATAATACCTTGAACAAACTATAGCATACATACCTGATATGTTTTACTGCAGAAACTGACGTTCAACTCTCCCCATACCACGATGCTGGTATTATGCCTGCATTCCATGCAATAGGGAGAAAAGAACATCAACAAATGTTGAGTAAATCTTATTAATTAGAAATAATAGGAAATTTAGTGGCTCCAAAAGGAAAGCAAGAAAATTGGGCTTGACAATTAAAATTTAAAGTTACTTGCAATGAAACATGATTTCAAGTTATTTTGTATTTAAAACCCCATTCTACTCATCCTACATTAATTACCCATATTAATCATTGTTATACAAATATTATATGATCCATATTTAAGTCATTGCCTTTCTATTAATTATAATATATGTTTGATGAGTCTTGGGAATGTGAATGATGAGTCTCTGATATGATCATATCTCTTTAAATGCTTATAATGATGTTTATGAATCTTGTGATTGATCATAGTAAGAGTATATGATGGGTCCGGGGTTTGTTGATTTTTTCAAGCTTAGTGGATAGTATGTGGTCTTGGTCTGGGTAAGACCTCACACTATGACTCTAAGGCAGTAAGAAAGCCTTAGGGTTGGGGTGCCTCCGTAGGCATGCGGTGGAGTAGAATGAATCCTAACTAAGTTCCCAATACGTCCACTAGCTAATTCAAACAACTGTTGTAGTAGCTCGTAGTATGATAAGCATGATTTTCATAAATTGATCTTTTCTCTTCGTCAGGAATTACTGGCAAAACATTAACTAGCTTAATGGAAACTAAGCTCAACTACAACCAACTCAACAGTAATTCATCTCAACTTTAGCCAAACTCATTTGTGACTTAATCCAATCTCAAATATAACTCCTCCAAATTCAACCGTAACTGATTCAGATGTTGTCATAGAAGATTCAGATGTATACATGGATGATTCGGATGTAGTATCGCCAAGTCTGCTGGTGAAAAGTAAAACAAAACTCAAGCGGTGAGGTAGCCAACAAAAGGCTCTTCCGTCTCGCCCTCTAATTGGAAGAGCGGTCCAATAGAGGGATTGACCTACTCCAAAACTACGCCACTGAGACGGGTGAGAGAGACTCTTCGTAAAAGTCACTCTAAAAGAAATTCGGCCCGACCGGTATGGGCTAACGAGCTCGAAAAACTAAAACCAAGGGCCCTCCAGCCTAGGTACCCTAAAGAACAAGGGTCAGTGGAACTGATCTTTAAAAGAAAGCCTGTGGATCCCAGAGAGGCGTAAAAACTACGAGCGCTCGCGAAAAAAACCCGAGAAAAAGACTGGGATCCTAGACCCACGCACTAAGCGGTCGCTGCCCTAACTGGGCTTCCTAATCTCCCGCCCAGCTGAGGGTCACCGCACCCTCGCACAGTCAGGCGTAAAGGTCACCATGACTGGCATTCATAATTATCAGTCATTGTTGAATTACCACCACTGACTTGATTCCTCAACCTTTCTCAATCTCTGTTGTGGTTGATTGTACAGATCTAGGTCTTTTTGATCAACGATCTTATTGATATAACTGATTCATCATTGATTTCACTTATTCATCTACCCCATCGTTTCTCAATCTCTTCAATGGTTGACTTTATAAATCTAGGTATTTTGTCACTACCTATTTTTGGTGATATGAATAAATAGTAGAGTATACCTAAAAGATTAATTTAAGGAGATGATCGGTCTTTGTGGTCACATGTTATTATTTCTAAAATCATAAGATTACCATCTATGCTTTGGATATGGATCTAGCTAGTCTTTATCATTTTGTTTTATATGGTACTTATACAAGAATCATGTCTCAATTGTACTAGTTCCAGTTGAGATATCAAGGGAGGGGTGTTTTCTGATTATTTGCCATAACATCCTATATATATAATAGATTGTATGAATAGTAGACTATACATAATGATCAATTGATTGATGATTTCTTATTCGTAAAGATCTTGAGAAATCATTTGTTGACTTTGAGAGAAGAGTTCTAATATTTTAAAAGATGAATTCTCAGAAGATGTCAATGCTATAAAATATAAAGGGGTTATCGGGAAGCTATTATATATCACTGTGAATCGCTTGGACATTGCTCGTGTAGATAGCAAAGTAGATTAGTTCATGGGTCACTCTAGGATGTTGTTATAATGCTACACATATACATTATGATTTCCTCAGCAAGGTATCTCTGGGTTTCACCATTTGTGCATATGTATATTATACAGGTTTTCCTGTAGACAAGAAACCCATGACAAATTTTAGTTTGTAACCTGGATGAAACCTCATCACATTGCGACTCAAGCAACTGTAAAAGCTATTTGGATAGATCCCTAGGGGCATATGTTCTTATAGGAGCCTCTACCCATGCAACCAAATTATGATATTATACTGCATTATTCATAGATACAATTTGTTTTCCACCTTGGACCAAACATATGGAGGTTAATGGCACATGATTATCTCTTCGAGCAAGTTCATAACAATCACTCTGTGAAGCTCCATGTTAGCTGTTGGAATTCTTGGTTGGTGTGGTCTAATGTTTGTTATGTTTAGAATAACTCACAATCTCGAGATGTTGTCTACAACTCATCTGTTGGGGGATATGACATTATTTTGATATGAATTATGCTCAGTCTATAAGCATTGACATCATCCTTATTAGGATTTCATCCAAAAATAATGTATCTTTAGCCATAAATGCATCAAAGTATCTTATGATCGACTTTAGGACTCTCTTTATCATTGAAAATAGTAATTGAACATGTCCTTGATGTAAAGAGCATGCAGTTGATTAATAGGAGTGTTGCTTTCAATTATAAAGGTAAGTCATCCTGTTTTGAGGTTGAGTTTTTTTTAGAAATTTTAGAGACTCAGTTACTTATATTAGATTCTTTATTTATGAATTGCTTCATCCTTCTCAGGATTCCATAAGAAAATGCATGTAATTTCCCCCAAATTTCTATTTTTCTGTGCTAAAAAAAATTGTGGCTAAATGGCATGTACTTAGGTTAATTTGCATGCTAAATCCAAATTTTTATCCTCAAAATTTTAAGAAATCAAGAGTATATATAATGGTTGTAAAATTTTGATGAATTTCATGTAAAGCTTCACATTCTCATCTAATTTCATAATCAATTTAAGGAATTGAATCATGCATGGAAGGCAGCAAAAGGAGGGGGAAAGATTGTACCTTTGATCCTCTAAGTTTGGAGGGATTTTGTGGCTTTATCTAATATACAACGATAGCTAAATAACCTGATAGACATAAAAAAAAACTGAATTAGAGACTCCAACATTGACTTTAAAGAAAGTAAAGTGAAGAGAGATATGTACCTTTGAATATCTCCATTTTGGAGATCCAAACTTGCTTGCAACATCCTTTTCATGACAGGAGCTTCAGTTCATTCGGATCCGGATGTTACACTCGTGCCCCTATTATCCTCCTCGGTCCCTGTTCCTCCCCCGTGCCCCCTGCTCCTCCTCCACCGCCACCTGCTCCTCCCCCACTCCCCCCTCCTCCGATTCAGGCCGTAGCCCCCATCCGCAACAACCCCATCCCTCTTCTCTACCTCTCCTCCCTCGCCGCCTCTCCCTCCCCTCGCCCTCACCGGTGACCTGCACCCATCCGCAACAACCCCCTATCCTCCTCTCCTTTTCCACCGTTGCCCCTCCCCTTCCTCCCATGTTCTTTCCTCCAATCCACCTCTCCTGTTCGTACCCCATTCCTACTCCGGCCCACCTCTCCATCTCGCGTCAAGGAGGTCCTCCCCTCTGCACCCTATAGGTCTGCCCCCTTTGGTTGCACATTTGACGAGGATGGGGGTGATGTGCGTAGCTTCCGTGTGTGATGCCGCTCGATCCGTCGGTTGACCTCGAATATAGCACCTGCGAGTTTTGCGCGCCACTCCTCGACGACGAGGAGGCAGAGACGGAGGAAGAGCTCCTTGATGGAAGGAGGAGCAGGGGAATTTTGGACAGTTATACCCCTCTTAACCTCACCATGATTTGAAAAAATCATGGTTAAGTTCAACTCACTGACGGCTAAAGTAACGGAGGGGCACAAGTGATAGAACGGAAAGAAGTCGAGGGCACAACTGATTTCCCGAAAAGGGAAGGGCATAACTGATATTGTAATATCTCGGAGCGGCACAACTGATAGAAACCCTTATCTTAATGGTGTTTAAATGGTTAAATGTATGTTTGTTGTCTACAATCAAAATATAACGTAATCTCTATTAAACACTTAACTTTCTAACAAAAAAAACCAAGAAACAAAATTCAGAATGATAATATTAAATAATTGAAGGAACTTCCTACAATGTGAGCCACCACTCTTAAATATAGTGGGAAAAAAATAAAGTTGAATAATTTGTACTGTTTAGATAACTTGTTTTATCAACATAAGATTGCATTATCAGCATAGCTTGGAAAGATAGTTATAAATGATGAAGATTACATTATGAAAATAATTACTCTTATATTATGAACATACCTTTCTACTAATAGTGAATGGAGTTGCGGAGGTGAGGGCGGGGGCGTTGGAGGTGCTTTGAAGGAGGAGTTTGTAGGCTGAGGAGGTGCTTCAGCTGCTAAGGAAGCAAAGGCAGGGCTGTTCGGGGGTGCAAGATATGTTAGAGGCAGAGACACAGGAGGTGTTGGGGGCGAAAGACGGAGGTGCAGGAGGTGTTGGAGGAAAAAGGCGGACGCTCATGAGGTGCTGTGCGACAGAAGCAGAAGTACAAGAGGTGTTGCACGGGGGATGCGAATGGCGGAGGCACTGGAGACGCTTCCACGGAGGAGTTTGAGGTGCTGGAGGTGCTTCGGTAGGGTTTCTGTCGAGTGGGGAAGATTTTTTGTTGGGTTTTTTTCTAGTGGAATGTGGAGGGGAAACAGTAGAGGCACGCCATCTCTTATACGTAGTCCTTAATCGAATCCATTAATTTGATCAGATCGCCTAATGGACTGCATATGCGGTAACATATGCGGTTTATGTGGGCCGTATATGCGCGTGGGCTACATATTACTGCATATAGCATATGCAGTTCGGTTGCCTTGCCGCATGTTCATATGCGGACACATATGTGGCCACAATGGCCGCATTTCTGAACTTTAGCCCTAGGTGCCACTGCTGTATCGAAATAAAAAGGGGGAACTGAGCCTATTTTTGCTATTGTAAAAAAAGTGATGAACGAGAGAGATGGGCTACTAGTGAAGCAATATAAAAAATGAAGCCCTACACAAAAGTTTAGGCCAATATAATAGGTCTATATTCCAAAAAAAGAGGCTGATTCGATTTTTTTTTGCAAATAGGAGATGCTTTATAAAAGAAGAAGAGAATAATCGAAAAAAGAAGGGATACATCTACAAAAATGTAAATGGTTGATTTGTGCAAAAAAGGAGAATATAAAGTACATGTTTTATTTTGGTTCTCCAAACTTGAGATCTATGCTCTTTGTTTCAACCAGTATGAGAGAATAGGGAGAGTGAGAGCATGGCATTTTATTCTTCTTCTCAAGATGTATTTACATGATTTCTACTTTGTCCATCATCATCATCACCATCATCTAATCGTTGCTCCTCGACAAAAGCAATCTCTTCTTCTGGGCCCCTATTTAAGCGAATCGATTCGAGCTCCCCGTAAGAAAATGGAAGAGGCCATTCTCAGGGTTCTTGTATGGGAGAGGCCCGACTCTCGAGATCTTCATTGGGGACGACCACTATGCATCGATACCTATCCCCGATCAACAGGTGCCGATCCCCGACATCAATTACTCCAGATGGACTCCTCTACCTGGGATCGTCTCAGACTTTTACTGTCCATCCACAACATTACAAACCGATACTTTATACTACCACTTCATACAAGCTTCTTCCCGAGCATCGACTACTTTCTATGCTAGATTTCGTCTACAATGACTACTCTAGGCACGATCCGGTTGTCGCAGTGACTCTTCTACATGCACGACCTTATTGTCGCATACGCATTCTCGTACGAGGCCTTCTCCCTGCAACGACTACTCCGAACAGACCTTCTCCTGTTTCTCTCTAATGTATCAAGTGAAGACGAATTGTGATCATTTTCTTTTATTGCAAGCTGCAATTTTCTCAGCTCCAACTTGAGGGGGAGTGTGAGAGTATGTAATAGATGAGTAATTGGATCTCTCCAAGATCCAATCACCCTCGCATATGTTTAGTCCCATATTATGTATTAGTAGGATTTTGGTCTATTTGTGGGGTTATATTGGAAGCCCCACACCCACTGTATTCGTTGAGAGATTGTAATAGAAGATTTGACACTTAAAGGCCTTCTTGTGCGGTTTCATCCACTCCCTCACGGAGTAGGGCTCCATGTAAAATCGTGAATGTTCAATCTTTTTATATTTTTATGTTCATGTTCTGATTACGATTTTGATTTAACTTATTTACTTCAACACCCTCTACTGCTCGCAAGTCCTTAACATTCAATCAAGAGCATCTCAAGTCATGTTCAACTTCGTCGTATCTCAAGTAAGCTTGTGTGATTAAGTTTATATACTAACAATATATGATTTTTATAAGCTATTATACATATGTGCTCGATGTTTGAGTTCCCTTCTTCACGACAGAAGACATTTTCCTTGGAGTTTGTCCAAAAAAGGGAAGCTTGTAAGTTATTGTTGCACTTTGTATAAATAGCATAAATATTGGAAGTAGTGTTTCAAATATCGTGAAATTTCGGTGAAATATCGTCGAAATTTCGGTTTCGATGGGATCTATATGTTGAAATATGTATTGATGTCGGTTTTCTGATTTTCGCTTGAAATCTCGTGAGATATTAGCGAGATTTCGGTCGAGATATCACCCAAAATAGCGAATCTTTCATAAAAAATCTATAGTTTGGCAAGATAGACCGAAATATCGGTCGAAATTCCCCCATTTCGACCCACTTTCGGTTGATTAGTGCTGGACTTCGTTTCCACGGTTCTCCAAGGTCATATTTTGCCCATTTCTTTAAGGTAAGCCAAAATTGGTCAAATCTTAATCAATTTCTTCAAATTTTTAGGGGTTTTGTTTCTAAGATGTTGATCTTGCTTGGTGTGATATTTTTTTTGAGAGATTTTGAATATCTAGATTGATTTTTAGAGATCAGAATTACGGGTTTTGTGTTTTTATGTGCAATAATGATGAGTTATGGATGTATTTACTCATGTCTCGTGTATAACATGTATAAAGCGTATTTTTGAAATACTTTGTGAGATCTATGGAAGAGAGAATTGGGGCTTTTGTTTTTTAATGTGGAATCATGATGAGTTCTTCTAGGATAAACTCAGATCTTAAGTTTTGGACGCAGAAAACATGATTCGAATTTTTTGGTAAATAAAATTTAAAAATTGAGTAATTACGAAAATGAAACCTTATCTATGCGTTATTTTACATGTTTTGTCTACTAGATGGTTTTTCTCGAAAATGGTCCTCTAGTTGCTAGTTCTAAGACCCTAAGTATATATCTAAGTTATTTTTTTCTTCTAAAAATCAGAATATTAAGAGTATACTTTCAATTTTAAACACGAAGTATTTACAAGTTTATGCATATTAAGTGTTAGAAAATTTAAAAATAAATTAATTTCAAAAATTTAAACACAAAATAATTAGCAAATACTTAATTATTCGCATTGTTTGGCTCATGAATGATCTCAATTTCCTCTTTGATTTTGGTGATCATCATCATGGCACATTTTGGATCAGGATCTGACAGTTCTGAGGATCATAAGGGGGATTTCAGTGGGGACATTGGTTAGAGGTTTGCCTCCACTTCTGATGGCAACAAAGCCAAAGCACAATGCAATTTCTGTCGAAAGAAGTTGAGGGGAGGGGGATCATGAGTGTGATGCAACATCTTGCTATCAATAATAAGAATGATGTCAAGTGCACATGCTGTACCAAAGATGTGAGGGACAAGGTAAATGCCATCTTGGATGGGAAGGATAGGGATACATAGAGGGTAAGTAGGGTGGGGCAATTCAAAGAGTTCATTTTTGAGAAAGAATTTAACGTCCTCTCAGATTCAGATGACGATGCCTATATCTACCTCACCAACATTTAGACTACTAGTCTACAATGTAGAGGAGGGCATATAGGTGGTCACCAAAAAAATAAATGAGCGAGTCCGAGAGGAGAGAACTTGATGGTGCACGGGGCGACTTTCATGGTGCTGGGGGCGGTGGGAGTGGTTTTGAAGGTGCACTAGTACCAACACCTACCAAAAGGCGCAAGGGGACGAGAATTGAGCCCTTCTTGACGAGGAACGGATCCATGCAATACAAGCCAAGTAAGGATTCATGTCAAAAGATGGTGAACGGCATGCTCACCAATGCATTGGAGAGAGGGTGAAAGGCCATCAACATGATCTTCTTTGGGGAGAGCATTCCTGCCAATGTTGCCAGCATGTTATTTCTGCATCATGCCATTGATGATATCGTTGCAGCAGGAACGGGAGTGATTGCTCCCACATCCTACGAGATAATGAATAAATATCTCGGGATGGAGAAGGAGGAGATGAATGAGTACATCCCGAGCTGAGGAGGAAAGAACGAGAGTACGGGGTGACGTTGATGTTCGATGGGTGGACGAGCTACACGAGGAAGCAGATCATCAACTTCATCGTTTACTGCGATGGAAATATTATTTTTTTGAAATATGTTTATGCATCTGAACATGTGAAGGACCACAAGTACCTGCAGAAATTGATGAATGATATCGTCAAAGATGTTGGGAAAGAGAACATTGTCCTGATTTTCACGGATAATGGCAGCAACTTCAAGAAAGCAGGTCAAACAATTATGAAGTCTAGCAGATACAAGATTTTTTGGACACCGTTTGTTGTACATTGTATTGATTTAATTGTAAATGACTTCGGCAAGAGGAAGCTCTTCTCAAGGGTGGTGGACCAAACACTGACGATCCCCATATTCATTTACGACCGTTCCATTGTGCTGGCTTTGATGAGGCGGATGTGCAATGGTGAGCTGGTCAGACATGGCATCACATGATTTGTAATCAATTTTATAGAGTTGCAAAGCCTTAAAACAACACAAGACATGATTGAAAACCATATGTTGTCATGGTAAGTGGTTCGAGATACCTGAAGCTCGGACTGAAAGAGGACGAAAAGTAGAGACATTGATCAATGATCTCCACTTTTGGGATGAAACGAACATGGATCCGGTTGTTTCTGCATTGCGGATCATAGATGGAGACACGAAGCCCACTATGTGAGTGATCTACGAGGCAATGCGCTGCATGAGAGAGAAGGTCAGAGAAACAGTTGGAATAGGATTCAAAGTATGGTTAGACATTGTAGATTAGTGTTGTTCCAAGATGCTCTCACAATCTCTTCACAAGGCTAGTATGCATTATGTAATAACCTATTTATTTTCATTTTTATAGCACTTTAAAATATGAGAATTGCGCTTGTATGCGTCCAGCTTATTACTTCTATCCCAATTATCAGTATGAGAATAGCCTTGGTACAAATGCTGACCTTCTAGCACCTGTACAAATTGTAGTAAAGAAGCTTGTTAAGGACGAGAAGACACAAACCTTGTGCTTGAACGAAGTAATTTCGATTTTGGAGCTAGATTCAATCTCACAAAAATTCTTTAAGAGTATTATGCAATAATTTATAACTTCAACCTTTGTGGAGGTAAAGTACTTCAGGGATGCCTTGGGTTCCTTCGGTAGAATTTTTGCGGTAAATAGATGGGGTAATACTCTTACTGCTAAGAACGAAGACAAATAAGTCCATTGAATGTGTAGTAATGTATTACTATTACTGATTTATCGCCGTTTAGATTTTCCGTAGTCGAATGGTGGTTACTGTACGTGATGGAAGCTCCCCACTTATGGAAAGTGGCAGTGAATGTGTTGTCTCAAATGGCATCTGCTGGTAGCTGTGAGAGGAATTGGAGCACATTCAACATGATCCATTCGAAGGAATAAGTTGGGAGAACAGAGGCTCCGTGATCTTGTCTACGCACTCTACAACTTGAAGCTGAAGATGAAACATTCAAAAGAGGGCGATGATAAAGAGGAATACACAGACTCTATTGATCTTGCATACATTTTCAAGATGCATGATGGAGTTGCTGATGAAGATGTTATCCAGAGGTGGATGGAGATTCCAATGGTGCTTCTGTTTTTCATTTAACCGGGTGGAAGGCCAAATGAAAATATAAGCCAACAAATGGGAACATATGTAGGTAACTATCTGGCTAGATCCGGGCGGACTACGGACCATCTTGGAGGGTTGGAGGCTGAGGTTGATGCCGTTGTTGATGAAATTCTTTATACTAATTCCAATTCCAAGTCAAAAGATGAGAATGGACATGATGATGATGATGTTGTTGGCAAGGTTTGAGAAATCAGTAGTCGTTACTCGGTCGGCAGGGCACTGACTAAGGATTAATCGGCCGTCGAACGACTAATCGGATATAATCGTCCATTAGTCAGTTTTAAATTTTTTAATTATTTTAAATGTATAAATCATTTTTTATACATATATTCTTGAATATTTGCATAGATTTGTACATTTTTCTTTTTTTTTGAAAGAATATTTGTACACTTTCTATACCATCATAACGAAACATATGAAGTAATTGACTTTAAATATAACATTAAGTATAATAGATTAAGTTTGCTTTATAAGAAAGTAAAAAAAATAAAAAAACTCTATATAAAAGTCGATCGGGTAGTCAGCGATTAGGCAACCCGATTAGTCGGGTTGACTGACTAATGGCCGACTAGGGCTAGTCGAGTTGGTTCCCCCCCGACTCGACTAGTCGACTGACTTTTACATTCGTTGTTGTTGGCGGTTGTGGTGGATTTGGTGGGGAAAACATATTCTGGGGGATCTGCAAGGGGTGATCATGGAGGGCTCTACGTAGGGCGTGGATATGTAGCGCCAGAGGAAACACATGGACAGTTGTTCCAAGTCCGAGTTCGAGACCTATGGATTACGACGTATACGGCCGTGGCCTTCGTCCTACCTACAACTACATTACGATTTGATATAATTTGTAGGTTGCTTGGGCTGCATGGACATTTATAATCTATATCGTGGAGGAACACCAAGTTCCCCGGGCGGATATATATCATCACACGATGAGAGATCATTTGGCATCTTCCCAGAATTCTTTCATCGGAGAATAGGGATGAAAACAGATATTGATATATCAGAGTATTCGCTTACCGTATTCGAAAAATTACCGAATACGGTTATTCGTATCCAAATATTAATCGAATATGGATGAATACAGATAAGGGTTGCAAAAATTTTCTGGATACAGATACGGTAATGCCTTGAATATTCGGATATGGATATCCAAATACAATATTTAATATTATTTTATATATTAGTTAATATAATATCACCCACATCCCCAGATTATTATATTTGTATTATATATTATATAATACAATATATTAATGGTATTAATAAACTTCCGTTCGTTTGGGGTTAGATCAAACGAATGTTACGAAACCATGTCTGCATTTTTGCTTCCGGTCAAGAACGCATGTTGCATTGCCGCTTCCTTTTATTATGATGCAAGTTATTTATATTTCATAGTTATTTTCTTAAACCACTATGAACTTTGAATCAGTGTTGTAAAAGTCGCCCGACTGGCCCGACTAGTAGGTCCGACTAGTCTAGTCAGTGGGGTGGCTGATCGAGTACCGACTAATTCCGACTATACACTAATTGATCATTTTTTGCTTGGAGATACCATATTTTTTTAATATTTTTCTTTTTTTATATGCAAACTTGTTATAATATGCTTAATGTTTTATTTAAACTCAATTACTTCTGTTATTTTATTTTTTTGACACTCCAAAGAGGGGGAGACACCCGTAGGTGTTCACCCCAATTTATTAATAATAAGAAAAGAAAGAAAACTTACAGAAGGGAGAAAGAGTGAAAAATAGGGGAAGATGGTATCAATACTAATATCAATCGCCCCAGACCCAGAAAGACGCTACCGAATAGCCCAGTCCGAACAAAGACGATTAGCGTCAATACATATGTTTTCAACGTAGAATCTCTGCCCTGCAAACAGTAATTTGTTCCTCGCCAACCATACACACCAGATGCGTGCGAAGGGAACCAATCTCACCGCCCTCGGAAGGTTTGCTGCGAGAACCATGCTCTCCCAAAAAGATACCATCGACGAAAGATTCAGCCACGCAATGTCCTCCCATAAAGGCCGCACAAGGTCACAGTGTAGGAAGAGGTGCTCAACCGTCTCCACAGCCGAGTCGCATAAGCCACAAGAGATGGGAACGGATGGAAAAATTGCTACCAGGCGGTCGCGAGTAGGAAGGCGTCCACGCCTAAGGATCCACAAAAAAATGCCAATCCTTTCCGGGAGCTTGAGACCCCATATGAGTTTGCAATGGTCAAGAAAGGACGCCTCCGGATGCACAGCAGTTGGGATGAGAGCAGAATAAGCCTTTGACGACGAAAAGGAACCGTCATTCCAATAGAAGTGATCTCGCCCCCTCGATGGAGTAGGGGCGTCCCCGAGTAAAGACATCAAAGCAGAAAAGTCAATCAGGCGCTGAGACGAGAGAGAATCCACCAGAATCGGGCACCAGGTGCCGTTGGACCAATATGAGAGCACCGAAGCATCTTTGTCCCTGGCTAACGCATATAGTCTTGGAAAAATGTTCATGAAGATGCCTTTGCCAGACCAGTCCATGGTCCAAAAGCGGAAGGAGGAACCATCGCCGAGAGATGGTCGGAATAAGGACCGGTGCCGATTGAAAACGCTAAAAGCTTCGCGCCAAAAGATGGGAGACCGAGAATTTGATCCACCATCAAAGACGGAGAGAAATGCATTACCCGCCGCACAGCGAAGGCATTGAACAAGAAAGCCATCCTCTCGGCCTAAAAGCCGCGACGCCCATTTGAGAAGGAAAACGTCCCGCACGATCTCCAGCCGCCGAACGCCCAAACCCCCGTCCCGTTTAGGACGCGAAATATCCTCCCAAGCGACCAGGTGAATCCCTCGTCTTTCAGACCCACTCCTGCCCCAAAGGAATCCCCTCATACATTTGTCCAAGCGCAGTCTAATCCCCTTAGGCAAGCCGCGCGCCGAGAGGAAATAAATAGGAATAGCGGAGAGGACGGATTTGATAAGCACCAATCGGCCACCCCGAGAGAGCAGTGAAGAGCGCCAACCTGCCAGCCTTGTCTCGACCTTCTCCACCACCCGCTGATAATCACGCAACCGCGGCCTGCCCACGGAGAGATATAATCCCAAGTACTCAAGAGGAAGGTTCCCGAGAGAGGCCCCCAATATGGAGGAGCAATCCCCGACCTCCAGAGGGGAGAGAGCAAAGGGCACAAATTTTGATTTGGCCTCGTTGATGCTGAGCCCCGATACTTCGCAGAATAAATGTACCGTAGTAGCCATTCCAGAAAATTGCAGCTGATCCCCTTCGATAAAACATAGGGTGTCGTCCGCATATTGGATCAGCGGGATATGAAGATCACCTAGCGAGCAGCCTCGAGTATACCCAGCCTCGAGGATATGAAAATCTTTTCTGTTATTTTATTATGGTAATATAAAAATATACAAAGTCTATGTAAATATATATATGAAAATGAGTTATATACTTAAAATAATCATAAAATTCAATGTCGATTAAAGTCCGACTAAATCCGATTAGTCGCCCGACTGCTGATTAATCCTTAGTCAGTGACCCATCCGACCGAGTACTGATTACCAACTTTTGCAACCTTGACTTTGATAACAATTCTCTTCGTATTCGTATGGGGACTTTATTCGATCCGTATTCGGATCCATGTTTATTGGATATTTGGATTCACTCTTTATTCGATACGTTTTTTGATTCGTTCTTTATTCGATCCATATTTGGATATGCTCTTTATTCTATCTGTTTTTGGATTCGATATCCGATTCGGATTTGTATCCGTATTTTTAAGGATTTGGTTTCCATAATTCTTATTCAAATCGTATTCATATTCGTATTCGATAGAGATGAAGCGAATATGGTTATGGAAATAGGCATATCCGATTTGTTTTCATCGATATCTGAGAACCTCATTAGATTGGTTTGGAGGAGAGTGATCATCATCATAATTCCAAAAAATTAGTTTGGGGAGGGGGGGGGGATCGAGGATTCTTGTTTTTGTTACGGCAGATGGAAAACTGAGGCATGTCCTTGGTGTGCCGCCCTTGGCATCCTTCAGATCCTATTCGTTTCGATTATGGGAAATGGTCAGTGTCAGGAACCTCGAGGTCGATTCATCATTTGCCTTGAAATTAAAGAGATCAGAATGGCGGGGTTGTCCCAGGCGTACGGAGGATCTCCGATATATTGGGCCATGAGTACTAGTTTAGTTGTGCGGAAAGGCTTGATGCTACAAAAGGTATCATGATCTAGCTCCCACAGTTATGAATAGGACTACTCTTGCAAAATTTCTTTTTCCTATTTGAAAAGTAA
This sequence comes from Ottelia alismoides, assembly GCA_037367405.1. Taxonomy (NCBI): domain Eukaryota; kingdom Viridiplantae; phylum Streptophyta; class Magnoliopsida; order Alismatales; family Hydrocharitaceae; genus Ottelia; species Ottelia alismoides. Next base: position 21,294 of record JAZKJV010011538.1, read on the forward strand.
ACGTAAAATAAGAGACAAAGCTTTTTATTATTGTGGAATCCGACTATTTTTTCGATGGACAACCATCATGGTCATGGTGGATTGGTGTCCTTTACATCTAGGGCATTGTCATGGCCGTAGAGTTTAATCATCATGTTCATGATGGATTGGTGTCCTTCCTTTACATCTAGGGCATAATATTGTCGTGAAAAGAGAAAGACGTGAGAAGAACATATTGACCAATGATTTGGAGGCCCCAATTCTTTATTGGAAGGGGCATCGGAGGCATCTGCCTTCCGTCTCTCCTGGCTCCTCTGTTCTCTTCGGTATTTTTGAAGCATCGGCTTTCGATTTTTTTGAGATTGGTGGTGGAATGGTCTACTGCAGCTGGCACAATCACAACTGAGCATAATCATTGGACCTGCACGAGAGATTTTACTGTTAAAGATGCACATAGGGCTCTTATGATTCGTTACCCTTGATGGATCCTCCCCTTGCAAGAGGTTGTATATTGGTTTGAAGTACAAAGGCTTCCTTGAGTTGAGAGAGGATCTTTTACTAGCTTCTATGAAGGTCCCATCTTCAGAACACACATCTTCGCTGCTGCTGATATCAATCGTTCCTTTTGCTGGCAGGATCACTTGTTTTTCTCATGTGTAAACGTGTGAGGTTTGGCAGGATGCAGATCTGTCATGGTATGCAATCTTTTTTGTGGAAAAGGAGGCTTTGCGGCACTATGTACCAACCAAGGAGGGGGAGTTTGAGACCACTACTAGTTGTGGGCTTTGTGGATTGCGGATTGATTTGATTTTCATAATGAGTGCTATTGTGTTGAGAGTGTTCTCGTACACGGAATTCTGTTATGGGGCTTTTGTAATTAAATGTGATTAGTTGAATATATTTGTAAGGTCTGTGCTTACAGATACAAGATGAATTGTTTAATTTCCTACTTCCACAATCTTGCATTTTTTATGCTTTTACTTGGATATCGAGCTTACAGTTTGAGGATGCTGAATCTATAGTTATGCCTTTTTACTTGCATTGTTCATCGTTGGCTTTGCTATTGTGATCATTTGGATTAATATTGCAATTTATAAAGGTTTCCGTGGATTAGTGTCAGAATAGAGACCATCCTTGATTTGGACTCATACCGTATTGGATGTAGCCAAATGCATGCTTATCCACTTGCGGGATGCTAATTTATTTGTATAGTTTAACAGGCATTTACGATTATATTCTTTGATATTCATAAAAATATGTATCCACACCGTTGCTGTAATGTCAAAATATTGCCATTTATATTATATAAAAATACATAATAACAGTTTATGTTTTTATGCCTATATGTGATTGATATGTATATTAATGGAACGGATACATTTTAACATATATGTCTCGTGCAATCGTTATATTTAAGTTCATCTAGAAATGATTTCTATTACCATCACTATTTGTAACCACCTTGGTTTCTCAAGGACATGTAACTTCTCATTTTCATCGATATACGACATGCGACACACCTCTCATATTCGTCGATATGCATATCATATTTGTAAGTGGATTTTAAAATTGGATAATGAAATTGTAACTGTTGTATGTCATCCATATGCAACTGTTACATCTATAGGCCATTGTAATAAATACATCATGTTTTTGAATCGATGCTTATATCTCTTTTTTTTTTCAATTTGTCTTGTCTTTATGAGCACCAATGAAAATGATTAAGCTCAAGGCCTTAAATGTCGGTTTCGGTCACCATTTCGGTGACGACCAAAACCGAATTTCGATGGAATTTCGGTCAAATTTCGATCGAAATTTCGATCATTTTTTGTACTAGGACCCCCATATTTCGGTCATTTCGGCCATTTCGGTCGAATTTCGATTTCGACTGGATATCGATATTCGACAGAAATTCGACCGAATTTCGCTGAAATTTGAGGCCATAATTAAGCTAATTACATATTAAGTTGGATGTGGAAGCAGACTTGGATATCTATGTGACTAAGTAAAAATGTCAACCATATATGGGATATTCATGTTCCTACATTTGCTAGATTCAAATGTGAAGTGGTTTTGAGTTATTGACAAGTACGAGGTTGAGTGCGAGACGGTGAGAAAATCCAACATTTATGTGGGTTTAGTTCGGACTATATCCTACCGATTGTTGCTAATTTGAAGACTTGATGCTTCTCACTGTCTAATTTACGATGATATTTTGGTGTTTCTTTTCAAGTTTTTTTGGGAGCTTGATTTACATATTTTTACTAAAAATTTATTGCACCTTTTTTTTATCGAGTGTCCTTTCTAAAAGAACTATTTTATCGAGTCTTTAATCAAATTCTTTATGTATTAATGTGAGGGAAATTCCTAAGTAGTAGTACGTTGGATTTACTTAAATCTCTAGGTACTACGAAATATTTTTTTGTCTGGATGCTATAGTGGTGCCGCTTGTTCAACATGTGTCACCCTGTTATTTTTTTTTACCTACGTACTACAAGGGTAACACATCTTCGATATTCGCTATCTTTAAAAACTCCTGGATGTGCTATTCAAGGTTACTTTTTGTCAATATCACATACTCTATATGCGATATAGATGAAACTGTTAGAAAATAGGAAGCGAAAGCAATAATGATAAACAAAGCATAAGAACAAGAAAGATAAACATGAAGAACACACGAATTTTACGTGGAACCCTACTACCTAATGAGCGGGATGAAATCACGGAAGAATGCCTCAGAGGGCATATGTGTTCATTGCTTTTTCTCATCTGATACAAGAGGTATGGGGCTCTTTATATAGCCTCCACAGAGCCTCCAAGTCCAACCACTGATAGATGTAGGACTAAACTCTTGGATGGGGTAAATTGATCTTGAAGATATCCATTTACCCATCTCCCTTATAAGTGACGCATACATCAAATACCCCAACACTCCTCCTCAAGCTGGAGCATGCAATGCTCAACTTGTACAAACAGAAAGAAACTCAACTCACGCTACAGGTCACTACAGACAATATCAACTCAACGCGAACAACTGTCGACTGCTGTCATGGTCGTTGCTTCTCATGTCGTGCAGGTGAGGAGGACGAACGAGCTGGAGTGAGTCTTCTGAATCCCCTCGTCGGAGAGCATGTGCTCTGAATTGCGCCTATTAGAATAACTGCATCTGGAAATTGAGTCTCCTTGTCAGAGTATTCTGACCCGCCACAACATGTGGACAACTGCTCCATCTTTAAAAAGGGCCGAACTGAAAGGGCCGTGGAAATGCAATCCTCGTCGGAGTCCACGGTCACTGGAGAATGGAGTCTGAAAGAAGTCTCCTCGTCGGAGAATTGGGTCTCTCCCATCTGGCACAAAGAATGGTACACTACTCTGGAGTACCTATGATACCACATGAAAACCCTTGCCCACATGACATAGGGAATGGTCATCTACACTGGAGTCTCTATGGCTCACATGAAAACTCTGGCCGAAACAACCTCAAGAATGATGGAGACCTCGAAACTGAAGACCACACACTCGTGCGTGTCTGAAACTGAAGACTTGGAACCATGATCGTCGATTCTGAAACTGAACTGTAGAGTCTGGTAAAATTTAACTGGTCTGACGAATCTGAAATCTGGAGAAATCCTGAGACCTGTTGTCGACCCCTCAGGATCCGGGTACCCGTTTACGCGCAATTCGCAAGATATCATTCACAATTATATCGCACAAGTTGTGAAAATACAGGGAAATTTTTTTCGCGAATATGACATTCATTCTCAACTTCGTGACCACAAGTAAAAGGGACAGACATCACCAAAATTTCTTTTCATTAATATTCATATCCATTTACAACATGTACAAGCATATTACATGTTACAACATATATCCCAAAATGTGACAAAAGAGATAGCATTTACATCATCATCTGTACAAAAACTAAGACAAAGTAAATCATACCGTCGGGTGTACACTATATCTCCTGGAAGCATGTATATACTGAGCGGCTACTAAACTGCAGGCTGTTTGCCTGCCACACACAATAGGAAGAAAAGGCGTCAGCGGTTGCTGGTACCTCCCAAAAACTTATATAACATAACGGGCATTTATTATTTACAAAAGAAACAAGCAGAAAGGCGAGAGCAACTCAAATTAAGATTTAATTCTACTTGCAAATGAAAACGGTTTTTCAGGTTACTTGCAGGCATCTCAAAAGTTCGTAATGTATTTCTAATGACTTTCCCCTGAACCCGGCATTTCCCATATGTAACATTATTTCGATAGCAGTTGCGTAATCATGAGTGTGTGAGGGGGAATGCATATATCATTTTCTTTAGAGATTATGTTGGTGAGTGAAAAATGGAAAAGTTGAGATTGTAGAGATCTATTAATTTATTTAAATTCTTGGGTAGAGAGAATGGTCTTTTGATCTTAACTTCTCAATTCCTCAATCTTCAATGTTTCAGATATAACTCCAGATGTTGTAGATGTAGATATGGATGATCTAGATATAGAATCGCCAAGTCTGTTTGGCGAAGTAACTCAAGCGGTGAAGAAGCCTGCAAATGGCTCTTCCGTCTCGCCCTCTAATTGGAAGCGCGGTCCAATAGAGGGATAGGTCTATTCTCCAACTACGCCACTGAGACGGGTGAGAGAGACTCCCTAGAAAAGTCGCTCTAGAAAAACAGCCCGACTAGTACGGGCGGACGAGCTCGTACGTAAAAACTGAAAACCAAGGATCCCCCGCCTGGGTATCCTAAAAGACAGGGTCAGCGGAACTGGTCTAAAGTCAGGATCCCAACGAGGCGTAAAAACACTGCGAGCTCGCGTAAAAATCGTGTAAAAGACTGGGATCCTAGACCCGCGCACTTGGCGGCCGCTGCCCTAACTGGGCTTCCTATTCTCCCGCCCAGTTGAGGGTCACCGCGCCCTCGCACGGTCAGGTGCAAAGGTCACCGTAACCGGCATTATTGATTGACATCATTGATTCAACACCATCCTTTCTTGACCTCTACTATAGTCAACTTATCTTATTTGGGCATCTCATAATAATTCTTCTCTATAGTGAGCAATACTTGGTAGGGTATATCTAAAAAAATGATTTATGTAGATGATCCGTCCTTATGATCATAGGTCATCATTTTTATCATCATACTAATAAAATCACTTATTGGAAGGGTCACCATGATTGACCTTCTTAATTATAAATCATCACAGAGGTTCATAAAACCATATATTTGTGTCATTATCCATAACCGGGCTAAATGAGTATACCAACCAGATATTCTACCATATCATGATCCATACACCAAATTTTCAATCAAATCAGGATTGTAAAGCCTACTATATACGTCTTGAACATGAGCAATCTTGTCAACAAGTATTGTTATAACTGATTTTAATAGAAGACTGTATGTTTACTTAATTATCATTATTAATATGATTATTATTATTTACAATTACTCATATTAGTCATCCTCTTTAATTGATAAATAAAAAATTTTACTTATCATCTTCTTCCATCAATACCTCCCTCTTAGAATTCAAACTTGATTCTGGTGCAGAATTAGTAATAATAATTGAAATTTATACAAGGAACACCTCAGACAGACCGTAACTAAACCTCAATTTCAATTGTGATCAGATTTTACATTAATACATCATGCCCAAATCTTCCTTTTTGGCAATACTATTTCTGTGTAATTTTCCATTATTGGAAGATGTATATATAAAAAAATACAACATAACGCCAACCATATATATACAGTATTCACTACTATACATTTCTTTTTAAACATACATATAGTTTCCAGTAGATATTTCTTTCAAGATATGTGCATCTTCCAGGTTACGTTAGTTTCTTACTATTTCTCTTGAATAAGAACAAACAGTAACCGAATGTATCCCTTATCCATATCAATCCTAAGGCTTCTATGAATTCATGTAATTTATCCCCCCCCCTTTTTTTTTTTCATGGGAGGATAAAGATTAAAGCTTTGTTAATATCCTCTTTAATTCCATAGTTTTCTTTATTATATACCTAGCTACTTATTTTGAAGTTAGTCCCTGGAAAACAAAAATCAGATCTTCATTTTTTTTTTCTTTTTTTTTTTTAAATTTAGTTCTGGAACTTAGAAATACTCAATCTTTATAACTGGATTAAATAACGATATGACTAGAGCTGCATATACCAATTTCATGTAAATCACATGTTAGCCTTCAATTCTGTTATAAACGAAGAATTACTAGCAGTATCATCTTTCAATGAAATGGATTGTAGTATGAAAACTAATAGATAATGACCATAGCAATTATAATAGCAGAGAAAAAAAGAATATAATGACAACATCCGTAACAGCTAGTGGAGAAAGTTTGGACAACTAGATCTTAGATTGCATGTAAGGCAGCAAGAGATAGGTCTCTGGATGTACCTTAGATATTCAGAAATGAAGGAAAATGGTTTGGATTAAGGCATGCAGACATCAACTTTATAACATTAAAATATATTAGAACCCAGAATTTAGGAAATCAAACTTAAAAGAAGATGATAGATGATTTAACCTCCCCCCCAAGGCATGACATGCACGAATATATAGTTATGAAAGCAGGTGAAATGATTATCTCATTCATGAATGGCAGCAAAAGAAGGATATAGGATGGTACCGAATTCTCCAAATTCTGGAGAGGATTCTTGCATGCAGCAGTTCCCCAAATTCTGCAGTAGCAGTTGCTGAATGTAAGCAACTCCCAGGCCTCTAGTTTCTTGCAACAACTTCAGGAATCAATCAGGGCAGTGGAACCCCTTCGTCCCCTTCTGGATTTTTAGGAATGGAGAAATCTTGGGCTGAAAAGGGTCTGGAGGTCTTGGAGAAAAACGAGAGAGGGAATATAAAGTGAGGGTTGGTATTTATAGAAAGAGAGAGACGGTCCACCTCCTTTTGTTTTTGCCAGATGGAAAGGCAAAATGTGCCATTTGCGCACTGTTGAAAACAACAAACAACGAGCTGGAACTAATATTTAAACAAAATTTTATTTATTATATATATATATTTAAATTACCTTTCTCTCTTACTTGAGATACCAATTTCATCCATACTTACGCCTTGAGCCTCGGATTTGAGTGCTCAATATCTTGTTTTGACCGTCTCAAAATGATGGTCAATATGAGTATAATATTGCTATACTTCCGGTAGGGTTTTGGAATACCCGAAATTTTCGGATACAGTTTCGTTTAAGGTTAAATTTTACGAATTAAAAATATCAAACGACCTCCGATTGACGAACGGTCGATTCCGTTGGTCTTGTAACGTCGAATCGGATCTCATGATGGTCTCGGTTTATTCCGCGGTTTCCGAATTTGCGTCGCGGCTTTTCACGGCGCGCATTGCAAAGGAACCGATTTTTTGGTCGATTTCGTTCGAACGACTTTTGATTCACTACTAATTGATCGTTTTAGGTTGGTTTGTATTGACCGACAATGTTTTTGGGTTCGTTAGACCCAAAATCGGACGACTTCGGGTTTGATTAGAAACCGGATGCTACAATTATAAAAACCTCAAAGGGAGTCTCGTCCTCGAGACTCGAGTTAAGGCTATTCGGTGACTTGTTTGAATTTCATATGTCCATAAAAACCTCAAAGGGTTTTTGAACCCATAAAAACCTCAAAGGAAAACAAGCCATATATTTATAATGTGTCTAATTACAAAAACTTGTTTTGACGATTACATCAAAATAGCTGCGGGTATCGTGCCCGCATGTCGGCTTCAGTCTCCCATGTCGCTTCCTTGACGCCGTGTCGGTGCCACAAAACCTTGACCAATGAAATCTCTTTGCTGCGAAGCTTCTTCACAGCACGATCAAGTATCCGGACAGGCTTCTCCTCATAGGTCAGATCCGGCTCTACGTCAAGATTCTCGTAACTGAGGACGTGCCGAGGGTCGTGGACATACTTCCTCAGATTGGATATGTGGAAAACATCATGAATAGCTGAAAGATGTGGAGGAAGAGCTACTCGGTATGCCACTTTCCCCACTCTAGCCAGAATCTCAAAAGGTCCAACATATCGTGGCGCCAACTTGCCACGAACACCGAATCTCTGTACTCCCTTCATGGGAGATACTCGCAAAAATACCCAATCTCCAACCTATAATCGATAGGAGTTTCATTAATATGAGAGTAATTTGGACATATTTATATATGTCATAGAAGAAGAAGAAGTAATTAGATTACCTGGAACTCTAAGTCTCTCCTCCGACGGTCTGCATAGCTCTTCTGGCGGCTCTGTGCCGTCAGAAGCCTCCGCCTCACAAGATCAACAGCTCTCGCAGTCTCCTCCAAGAGATCCACGGAATATAAAGCATGATCACCTACCTCACGCCAACTGAGAGGTGTGAGGCATCTCCGCCCGTATAGGGCCTCGAATGGTGCCATGCCAATACTGGAGTGATAGCTGTTGTTGTACGTGAATTCCACCAAAGGCAAATGGTCCTTCCAGGACCCTTTCCATTCCAAAGTACATGCGCGAAGTAGATCCTCAAGCGTCTGAATGGTTCGCTCACTCTGCCCATCTGTCTGCGGATGATATGCAGAACTCATCCTCAGCTCTGTCTGTAGTGCTGACATGAACTGATGCCAATAGTGAGATGTAAATCTCGAATCCCTGTCAGACACCACTTCTCGTGGTATACCATGCAGCCTGATAATGTTCTGCACATAGAGCTTGGCTAATCTGGATGGAGTATAAGTCGTGTGGACAGGTATGAAATGGGCTGACTTGGTCAACCTATCAACAACGACCCATATAGAATCATGGCCACCTGGCGTCTTCGGCAATCCTGTGACAAAATCCATAGAAATGCTCTCCCACTTCCATTCGGGAATAGGGAGAGACTGCAGTAATCCCGGCGGTCTCCTGTGCTCAGCCTTGACCATCTGACAGGTCATGCATCTGCTAACATGTAGCGCCACATCGCGCTTCATCCCATCCCACCAGAAATGTCGACGCAGATCACGGTACATCTTCGTACTGCCTGGATGGATAGATAACCGTGAACTGTGTGCCTCGTCCAAAATGTCTCTGCGAAGCTGCTCGTCATTGGGTACAACGACCCGTCCTGCCTTCCATAGAATAGACTCCATCACAACAAAGTCGTCAAATTCGTCCTTAACGGCGCGCATGTATCTATCTCGGATCCAAGGATCGGTCTTCTGGCCCTCAACAATACGATCCCAAAGACTGCTGTATCGTGGAGGCACGGCGGTAGAAATGGATGCGCTCTCCTGAGGGTGCCAATCGGTCAAAGCTGCAAGCGTATCCCACGTGTATAGCCAGTTCGCCGTACCATCAGCATGCGCTCTCCTGCTAAGTGCATCAGCCACCACGTTTCCCTTACCGGGATGGTAAGAGATCGTGCAATCATAATCCTTCAGCAGCTCGAGCCATCTACGCTGTCTCATATTCAACTCCTTCTGATCAAAGATGTACTTTAGGCTCTTATGATCTGTGAAAATCTCGAAGTTCACCCCATATAGATAGTGGCGCCAGATTTTCAAGGCGAAGACAACTGCCGCCAACTCTAAGTCATGTGTGGGGTAGTTCCGCTCGTGCGGTCTCAACTGTCGTGATGCGTAAGCAATCACCTGTCCTCTCTGCATCAACACTGCTCCGAGACCTTCTCCAGATGCATCCGTGTAGACTGCATAGTCCTGAGTGCCTGAAGGAAGAGCAAGAATAGGTGCTGTGGTCAACCTCTCCTTCAGTGTCTGGAAGGCCTGCTCACATGAATCGTCCCAAATGAATGGAACTCCCTTCTGCGTCAATCGTGTCAATGGACGGACGATGCGTGAAAATCCGCTGACAAAGCGTCTGTAATAGCCCGCTAATCCGAGGAAGCTCCGAATCTGTGTAACAGTCTTGGGCTGCTCCCAAGACATAACTGCATCTATCTTCGCAGGATCAACCGCGATACCTGCTCCAGAAATGATGTGCCCCAAAAATGAGACCTGGTATAACCAGAACTCACACTTGCTCAACTTGGCATATAGCTTGTGCTCCCGCAATGTATCTAAGACAATCCGTAGATCATTCGCATGATCCCATTCATTCCGTGAATAGATGAGCACATCATCGATGAACACCACTACAAACTTGTCCAAGTATGGACGGAAGATACGGTTCATCATATCCATGAAAGCCGCAGGTGCATTGGTGAGCCCAAATGGCATCACCACAAACTCATAGTGTCCGTAGCGAGTCCTGAAGGCTGTCTTCGGAACGTCCGACTCACGAATCCTCAGCTGATGGTAGCCTGAGCGAAGATCGATCTTCGAGAAAACCGAAGATCCCTGGAGCTGGTCAAACAAATCATCGATGCGCGGCAAAGGATAATGGTTTTTCACCGTTCTCTTGTTCAGCTGCCTGTAATCGATGCATAGTCTCATGGATCCATCCTTCTTCTTGACAAATAGAACCGGAGCACCCCAAGGTGAAGTGCTCGGCCTCACGAATCCCAAGTCAAGCAACTCCTGCAACTGCACCTTCAGCTCCCTCAACTCGGCTGGTGCCATGCGATATGGTGCCATAGAGATCGGCTGTGTATCTGGCAGCAATGTGACCTCGAACTCGATCTCTCTCTCAGGAGGAAGCCCTGGTAGCTCATCAGGAAATACGTCTGGATATTCAGATACTACTCGTATATCCTGTATCATCGGCTCCTGATCAGACACCTCCCGAACAAAAGCAAGATATGAATCGCTACCCTGGTCAACAAGTCTGGGCTCGCAATACTGAAATGTACTCCATGGTGGAGTCATGTATAGTACCCTCAAAGGTGAACTCAGGTATATCAGGAATCCTGAAGACAACCGTCTTCCTAAAGCAATCAACTAGTGCATGATGAGTAGATAGCCAATCCATGCCCAAAATCAAATCGAACTCATCAAGCTGCAGAAGTAGACAATCTGCGATCATCTCATGACCGCCAATCAGTACGGGCAAGTGCCTGACTATCAAAGATATGACAAATAACTGGCCACCTGGCCCTCGGATGTGATATGGAGACGATAGCGTCTCTGCAACTCTATCTAAAGAAACAAGCAACCTCGAAGCAAGGAAAGAGTGTGTCGCGCCGGAATCAAATAAAACATGGAAAGGTCGGCCCAAGACTGAGACCATACCTTTCACTACAGTAGCGGCTGAACGTGCCTGCTCCTCAGTGACTGCGTGTAACTGCCCCTGCCTGGCTGATGCAGCACTAGATCCTGCCACACTCTGCGTCTGTCTCGGCTGCTGTCGCCTAAAGTTGGAGTTCATGCCACGGAAACTCCCTGAACGCTGTGTCTGAGGCTGTGGCTGTGAAGGCTGTGGCTGAGGCTCGCCAGAAGCCTGTGGGCACTGTGCACGGTAATGTCCCCACTCGTGACATCGGTAGCATCGGACTGGTCGAGTAGAGGGAGTAGCTGTGTCCGTGCTCCGAGCTGGTCCTGCAGGTGGTCTATCTGCTCGCTGCGACCCAGATGGTCGAGCGGACTCTGTACCTCGTCCGGCAAGTGCTCCTCCTAGAGTAGTCGATGGAGAAGAGCGAGCACTGCCAGAGAATGTCGAACCTGTAGGTCGGAACCGTCTGGCTGACCTCTGCTGCTGGAACGGTCGACGTATCGGCCCAAAATATCGCCGCGGTCTAGGCGGTGCTCCAGACGAGCTCCCGTAACGTCTCCCTCTGATGTCCTCGAACTTCTCCGCAGCATCGGTAGCCTCGGAGATAGTAGTGATGTGTAGTCCAGCCAGCTTCTCCTGCACCTCCTCTCGCATGCCGCCAATGAACTTCTCCAGATTTTCCTCGGGAAATGCGCCAGCTGCTCGTGTGTGTCGTGACAGCTCTGCGTATCGGATAAAGTAATCCCGGGCTGTCATCTGTCCCTGACGAAGCTCTGCAAACAGTCGGCGCTGGGACTCCCTCCACTTCGCAGAAAAGAAGTGGGCTCTGAACTTCGTCACAAAATCGTTCCAAGTAGGCTCTCGGCCTAACTCGGACACTACGGCCATCCACCATCGCTCGGCGAAGTCTATCAGTGAGTATTCTACGAAAGATAGCCACGTGTTTCGTGGCGCATTAATCGCCCTGAGCACTTTCATTACTCTCATCAGCCACTGCTCAGCGTCATCTGGTGGACCTGTGCCCTCGAACAAGGGTATGTTGGCCCGCTGATAAGAAGTGAAGACTGACTGGTGCCTGTGAATGGCTGCAAACTCGTGTGTATCCTCGTCAGCAAAGTCCACAGGGTCCTGCTCCCTGTCTAAGTCTGCATCCTCCTCAGCTCCATGCTCTGGAATGTTCTCTAATGGATCATCAGGATGAGGCTGCTCCACCTCAACGGACTGGTGCTGGTCCTGTCGTATCCCATCCTGAGATGGATGGTACGTGAAATCTGACAGATCCTCAAATCTCATCTCTATGTCCGTCTGCCTGTCAGCAATCTCGGTCTGCTGGGCCAATATCTGCTCCTGTTGGCCTCTCATAGCAGCCTGCTGCTGCTGAAGATCAGTAAGTGCGCTCAGTATGCGTGCCAGCTGATCAGAAGTATCCTGACCTGGTCGAGATGCCATGGCTCTGCATAAGAACCATAATTAGTCATAAAAATGCCCTAGACAGATATTTATCATAAATGCTTTTCTCTTCTTGGGATATAAGATGAAAATTAATGAAATTGGTGACATCTGTGGTTATTGAATATAAATGTCATATTTCCCTTCTCGAACTCACGACAAGTCGGTAGACTGTCGCTATTCGGGATCTTAATGCGATCGGAATTGTAATATCGCGAATGTGCGTATCGGGGTACCACTGCTCTGATACCAAACTGTCGACCCCTCAGGATCCGGGTACCCGTTTACGCGCAATTCGCAAGATATCATTCACAATTATATCGCACAAGTTGTGAAAATACAGGGAAAATTTTTTCGCGAATATGACATTCATTCTCAACTTCGTGACCACAAGTAAAAGGGACAGACATCACCAAAATTTCTTTTCATTAATATTCATATCCATTTACAACATGTACAAGCATATTACATGTTACAACATATATCCCAAAATGTGACAAAAGAGATAGCATTTACATCATCATCTGTACAAAAACTAAGACAAAGTAAATCATACCGTCGGGTGTACACTATATCTCCTGGAAGCATGTATATACTGAGCGGCTACTAAACTGCAGGCTGTTTGCCTGCCACACACAATAGGAAGAAAAGGCGTCAGCGGTTGCTGGTACCTCCCAAAAACTTATATAACATAACGGGCATTTATTATTTACAAAAGAAACAAGCAGAAAGGCGAGAGCAACTCAAATTAAGATTTAATTCTACTTGCAAATGAAAACGGTTTTTCAGGTTACTTGCAGGCATCTCAAAAGTTCGTAATGTATTTCTAATGACTTTCCCCTGAACCCGGCATTTCCCATATGTAACATTATTTCGATAGCAGTTGCGTAATCATGAGTGTGTGAGGGGGAATGCATATATCATTTTCTTTAGAGATTATGTTGGTGAGTGAAAAATGGAAAAGTTGAGATTGTAGAGATCTATTAATTTATTTAAATTCTTGGGTAGAGAGAATGGTCTTTTGATCTTAACTTCTCAATTCCTCAATCTTCAATGTTTCAGATATAACTCCAGATGTTGTAGATGTAGATATGGATGATCTAGATATAGAATCGCCAAGTCTGTTTGGCGAAGTAACTCAAGCGGTGAAGAAGCCTGCAAATGGCTCTTCCGTCTCGCCCTCTAATTGGAAGCGCGGTCCAATAGAGGGATAGGTCTATTCTCCAACTACGCCACTGAGACGGGTGAGAGAGACTCCCTAGAAAAGTCGCTCTAGAAAAACAGCCCGACTAGTACGGGCGGACGAGCTCGTACGTAAAAACTGAAAACCAAGGATCCCCCGCCTGGGTATCCTAAAAGACAGGGTCAGCGGAACTGGTCTAAAGTCAGGATCCCAACGAGGCGTAAAAACACTGCGAGCTCGCGTAAAAATCGTGTAAAAGACTGGGATCCTAGACCCGCGCACTTGGCGGCCGCTGCCCTAACTGGGCTTCCTATTCTCCCGCCCAGTTGAGGGTCACCGCGCCCTCGCACGGTCAGGTGCAAAGGTCACCGTAACCGGCATTATTGATTGACATCATTGATTCAACACCATCCTTTCTTGACCTCTACTATAGTCAACTTATCTTATTTGGGCATCTCATAATAATTCTTCTCTATAGTGAGCAATACTTGGTAGGGTATATCTAAAAAAATGATTTATGTAGATGATCAGTCCTTATGATCATAGGTCATCATTTTTATCATCATACTAATAAAATCACTTATTGGAAGGGTCACCATGACTGACCTTCTTAATTATAAATCATCACAGAGGTTCATAAAACCATATATTTGTGTCATTATCCATAACCGGGCTAAATGAGTATACCAACCAGATATTCTACCATATCATGATCCATACACCAAATTTTCAATCAAATCAGGATTGTAAAGCCTACTATATACGTCTTGAACATGAGCAATCTTGTCAACAAGTATTGTTATAACTGATTTTAATAGAAGACTGTATGTTTACTTAATTATCATTATTAATATGATTATTATTATTTACAATTACTCATATTAGTCATCCTCTTTAATTGATAAATAAAAAATTTTACTTATCATCTTCTTCCATCAATACCTCCCTCTTAGAATTCAAACTTGATTCTGGTGCAGAATTAGTAATAATAATTGAAATTTATACAAGGAACACCTCAGACAGACCGTAACTAAACCTCAATTTCAATTGTGATCAGATTTTACATTAATACATCATGCCCAAATCTTCCTTTTTGGCAATACTATTTCTGTGTAATTTTCCATTATTGGAAGATGTATATATAAAAAAATACAACATAACGCCAACCATATATATACAGTATTCACTACTATACATTTCTTTTTAAACATACATATAGTTTCCAGTAGATATTTCTTTCAAGATATGTGCATCTTCCAAGTTACGTTAGTTTCTTACTATTTCTCTTGAATAAGAACAAACAGTAACCGAATGTATCCCTTATCCATATCAATCCTAAGGCTTCTATGAATTCATGTAATTTATCCCCCCCTTTTTTTTTTTTTCATGGGAGGATAAAGATTAAAGCTTTGTTAATATCCTCTTTAATTCCATAGTTTTCTTTATTATATACCTAGCTACTTATTTTGAAGTTAGTCCCTGGAAAACAAAAATCAGATCTTCATTTTTTTTTCTTTTTTTTTTAAATTTAGTTCTGGAACTTAGAAATACTCAATCTTTATAACTGGATTAAATAACGATATGACTAGAGCTGCATATACCAATTTCATGTAAATCACATGTTAGCCTTCAATTCTGTTATAAACGAAGAATTACTAGCAGTATCATCTTTCAATGAAATGGATTGTAGTATGAAAACTAATAGATAATGACCATAGCAATTATAATAGCAGAGAAAAAAAGAATATAATGACAACATCCGTAACAGCTAGTGGAGAAAGTTTGGACAACTAGATCTTAGATTGCATGTAAGGCAGCAAGAGATAGGTCTCTGGATGTACCTTAGATATTCAGAAATGAAGGAAAATGGTTTGGATTAAGGCATGCAGACATCAACTTTATAACATTAAAATATATTAGAACCCAGAATTTAGGAAATCAAACTTAAAAGAAGATGATAGATGATTTAACCTCCCCCCCAAGGCATGACATGCACGAATATATAGTTATGAAAGCAGGTGAAATGATTATCTCATTCATGAATGGCAGCAAAAGAAGGATATAGGATGGTACCGAATTCTCCAAATTCTGGAGAGGATTCTTGCATGCAGCAGTTCCCCAAATTCTGCAGTAGCAGTTGCTGAATGTAAGCAACTCCCAGGCCTCTAGTTTCTTGCAACAACTTCAGGAATCAATCAGGGCAGTGGAACCCCTTCGTCCCCTTCTGGATTTTTAGGAATGGAGAAATCTTGGGCTGAAAAGGGTCTGGAGGTCTTGGAGAAAAACGAGAGAGGGAATATAAAGTGAGGGTTGGTATTTATAGAAAGAGAGAGACGGTCCACCTCCTTTTGTTTTTGCCAGATGGAAAGGCAAAATGTGCCATTTGCGCACTGTTGAAAACAACAAACAACGAGCTGGAACTAATATTTAAACAAAATTTTATTTATTATATATATATATTTAAATTACCTTTCTCTCTTACTTGAGATACCAATTTCATCCATACTTACGCCTTGAGCCTCGGATTTGAGTGCTCAATATCTTGTTTTGACCGTCTCAAAATGATGGTCAATATGAGTATAATATTGCTATACTTCCGGTAGGGTTTTGGAATACCCGAAATTTTCGGATACAGTTTCGTTTAAGGTTAAATTTTACGAATTAAAAATATCAAACGACCTCCGATTGACGAACGGTCGATTCCGTTGGTCTTGTAACGTCGAATCGGATCTCATGATGGTCTCGGTTTATTCCGCGGTTTCCGAATTTGCGTCGCGGCTTTTCACGGCGCGCATTGCAAAGGAACCGATTTTTTGGTCGATTTCGTTCGAACGACTTTTGATTCACTACTAATTGATCGTTTTAGGTTGGTTTGTATTGACCGACAATGTTTTTGGGTTCGTTAGACCCAAAATCGGACGACTTCGGGTTTGATTAGAAACCGGATGCTACACCTGTGACTCTACATATACTCCCCCTTTCTCCCATACTGGTCGGAACATCAACATCGACCAAGTTGGGGGAAGACATGAAGAATGGGAGAAACATGAAACCAAAGAAGCCGACCATTTTTTTTCGTCTTTTCTTCTCAATTTTCCCTAGCTATTATCAAAAAAACATTTATAGCCGTCAATCTGTTTTTAACATTTTTTCGACTTTTCAAAAATTTCTGGCTATTTTTTTTGAGATAGAAGAAATGATTTTTTAATAAAATGTGCCATTTTGCGAGTGTGTTGCCTCTACATCAAAGCCTTGGTATGATGTCTGGATGATTATAATACGACTGGGCCGAAGTTGAAAGTTGGGAATATTTAGAATAGACCTTCAAACATAGAGTACCCCCTGGAATGCAAGCGAGATAAAGTACTCAATAGGACGGATTTGGTGGAAACCCGTTACACTAGTAAAGTGGGAACTACAGACACCCTGGCTGGGGCTAGAGCCGAGATTGAAGAGGCCCGATCAACATCTGACTGGAGTGACAATAGCTTATAAGAGCAAGAAACTCGGGGATGACCAGAACATCTCTGGAGCACGTTATCACTGGTGGCATCTGATGGTGAAGGAAGCTGTCATGCAATCAGGAGTGATACTCTACGCAATCACTGCAATTTGAGGCCAATTATGCAGCTCCTTGTCAGATGTTTGATGATGAACGACAGCTAAGGCACCGAGAAAAGATAAAGCTCATTGCGACCACAAATGGTTGCTAGCACTCTGCTATCTATCAAGGTTCAGAAATGCGGTATGCGGTATTCGTTCGGTCATGCGGTCTAAAGTGAGTAAGCGGATATGCGGAGGAGTATACGGAAGTATATGCGGTTTATGCGGTTTTATAATATTTTAATATAAACTATTATAAAAGAAATAATAAAATGTGATTATATAAAAAAGTTGACGATCTAACAAAATCCCAAATCAAAAATTTTAAATATGATCTTATAATTAATAAAATATATAAGCATGATATTATAAACTGATTATTTTTTAGTAAGTATTTGAATTTAATGCATTATATATACATATACAAATTTGGATTCAATAGGGAACATATGAATTTTATAAGAAAATTATTAATGTACATATTAGAACATATAGATAACAAAAGTTAAAGAATAATCACAGGTATACGAATGATACACCCAAAATTTGGACAAAACATGTTGAAACAAAATATAGGTGAAAATTGTATTTTTCATATAAAATTTATTAGAAGCACAAAAATGTAAAGTGCAAGTATGTTAGTCAATTATTTCATGTTTTATTTGAAGAATTAAAATGAATATTATTAGATAGAAAATTCAAAAAATAATAAATAATCATTAATAAGTGTTGAGAACAATGGGAAAATGGATATGAGAAAAAAATACCGTAGATTATGTTCCCAAACACAACATATACAAGAATAATGAAAAGATGCATCAATGTAAATGGTGATATAAGAGTTGCTCGGAAAAAAAATCGAGTTAATGTGTCATCAACATGCCATGGATTAACATGAATCCTATCAGATATGCGGCCGCATATGCGGCCACATATACCGCATATGCGGACGGCATATGCGTTTTGACCGCATATTGCCGCATATGGCATATGCGCTTCGGTCAAGTGACCGAATACGCATATGCGGCCGCATATGCGGCCGCATGGACCGCATTTCCGAACCATGCTATCTATGAGGGGCTGAACCAAGGTCCTGAACTGGTTGTACCATTGGGGAGTCCTTTGCCATGAAGTCCTTCGTTGGGAATGATAGAAGGTGGGATCCCTACTGCTATAGAAGTTGAGATAAATCCGAGTGATTGTGAGAGGGGTTGTCCAGTCACAAGTGGACTGATGCACGTCGCTTTTAGTTCTTGTCGGAAGGAATGCACTTTTGCAAGACCTGCCTCATGAATGCGAGCAAGTGTCTCGAGCTCTGGCATGGACAAATTTTCCAAGCCTGGGATGCGAACTTCTAATACCTTGTTAGAAAATAGGAAGCGGAAGCGATAATGATAAACAGAGCATAAGAACAACAAAGATGAACATGAAGAACACGAGAATTTTACGTGGAACCCTACTCCCTAAGGAGCGGGATGAAACCACAGAAGAATGCCTCAGAGGGCGTATGTGTTCATTGCTTTTTCTCATCTGATACAGGAGGTCTGGGGTTCTTTATATAGCCTCCGCAGAGCCTCCAAGTCCTACTACTGATAGATGTGGGACTAAACTCTTGGATGGGCTAAATGGATCCGGGAGGGATCCATTTACCCATCTCCTCACAAGTGACGCATAGATCAAATACTCCAACAGAAACTTCCTATAGATTTTGCGGCTCTAGGATGTTTATCCTATATCGCATGTTGAGAATGCGATATTGGACAAGTTCCCTGGATCCGCAAAATTTCCAGGAAGTTTCATCTATATCGCGTGTTGAGTATGCGATATTGAAGTAACCTCATGGATATACGGTATTTCCAGGAAGTTCCACTTATATCGCATGTTGAGTATGCGATATTAAAGGAACTTCTTGGAAATGCGATATTTCCAGGGAATTTTGTGGAGCCATTCATTCCTACTTGATCTTGATCCTGATTTTCACATTCATTCCTACTTGATCTTGATTTCCTATTTGATCTTGATTTCCACATTTAAATTGGCATATTGATGCACATAAATATTCACATAATCAACTCCCACATTGATGCACAGAAACATTCACATAATTGACTAGAATAAAGCCACAAGTTCATAATATCAAATTATTCACATTGTTGCATATAAACATTTACATAATTGACTAGAATAATGCCACAAGTTCATATTATCAAATTATCCATATTGATGCACAAAAACACTCACATACTTGACTCCCAAACATTTAAAAACATAAAAATTTCATTAACTTAGAATTTTACAAAATGTATTTCCATGAACACCATTATTTTTAGAACAACTTTGAATTTTACAAATCATCGTCTTCTTCTCCGTTGATATGTCCTCGTTTTATCATGCAGATTAAAGGGTAATAAACGACTAGCCTCATCTATCATCGTTATTTGGGAGGGTCTTGCACCGTCATCCTCAAATGTTGGCATTGGTGGCGGTCAGCGTGCAGTAAATGGGTTGAGTTTCTCTAACGTCCACGTCCTGCCTCATCGGTGAATGGGGTGTTGGCATGTCCTCACACGGTCGCTCGACAACTGGTGTGATGAAATGGCTCTCCAATTCCGGAGATGGAACATCTGCATCTACCCCACGTCTTCATCCTCGTCCACAGGCATAGCTGGTGGTTCATGCGCTCTTCCCCTACCTCTTCCTCTCCCTTTAGCCCTTCCTCGTCTAGCCTCTGCCTGAGCGTGGTCAGCATGCTCCTCGTGTATCGTTAGCGCATCTACAAATTGGAATGCCAACCATTGCTGCATTTGAGTCTTTGCTTGGACTGCAATCTCGCGACACTCCTGGTGTCCGGTATCGTATATGCGGTCCTACCTGGTCAAGCATAAAAAGATGGAATACACATGAAAAAAAATGTCTTGGTAAAACTGACAACATATTTGGTGAGTGTTCTTACGTTGCCCCTAACCGACCTATGAATCCCTTCATAATCATTCTATACCAATTCATATAGCCCGGAGTCGCAATGATCCCATTAGATTGGTCAATGACAACAACTCTATCCACTCGATCATTCCACTCACGTATGTGCACCCTTTCGATCCTAAACCAATCCAATGGGTCGAATTTCCTGTAATGACCACGTAAATACCAAACACATCATTTCGATTGGTAGGTGCAAAAAATAGACCACATCAAACTGATGGATGCTTTAACCATAAAGTCGTAGTGTGCCAAGATGTGATATTTCTTTACAACATGAATCAAATCATCTCTACATTTGAAGCTTCTGCCCTTGCGTATTTCATCAACAACACCGTCAAGTCCAGACTTCATTCGAATGCGATCCTCATATGTTGAACAAGTATCGAATCCTCTCATCCCAAAAAATGGTAGACGTGGTACAATCGGTTGCGTGATTTGTTCATCGGCTCGTATCTCCTCGTTTACGACATTATCTTCGACATCCTGATAACTATCCCCTTCTATATCATCGTTTGTTCCCCAAGGGATGAAGTCATCGAAGGTATGATTAACCTCTCTCAACATGGCATCACTCATGCACCATTCGTGATCTGTAGATGGCTGCATTATAGGCACATCAGTGCTAGGGACAACGGAGGGTCCCGTGCTAGGGACAACGGAGGATCCAGGAGAAAGGCGACCGTCCACATCAACAACCACGGTGACTTCGCCCAACGATAGAGCTTCAATAATAATGTCAGTAGGCATCGATTTCCCAATGGTCTGAGCATACACAAAAACTTCTTATACATCATCATCATCATCGTTGATACACGAAAACATTGGCTCTTCGCGTGCGCCCTTAGAGATGCGATGTAGTAGTTGGATTTTTTTGATTATTCACATCCAGGTTGAACTTACGGTAGACTAGGTTCAACATCTCATCGAATGTTATATTCGGCATTAACCCAAAACCACATACATTGGATGTCGATGAACCAATAATCGCACCCTTCAAATGAAACATACAATATATCGACTCCATTCCGACCTAATACGTGAGGCAACATACAACTCAATATTATACAATCATGGAATGAAGAGAAATGCGTGTATTATATATCATAAACTTAACAACAAAAAACAAAGATTTTTCTAAAGCTTTGTAGATGTAACGGAGGACACGGGAGGGACGACGGTGGCGCATGAGGTAGAGGCGGAGGAGGCTCTTGGAGGACTTTGTGGAGCAGTAGGAGGAGGCGGCGGAGCGGGAGGAGGGGTGGAGCGGGAGGCAGCCGCGCGTGAGCACGAGGTCGCACGTCAAAGGCGCAGGAGGTCGAAGGTCGAAGGCGCGTGAGGGTTTGCAGAAAGAAAAGTTGGGTTTAACGGGTGCTCAACTGATATCGCATTTTCGAAGTGCGATACCGATAGCGCATATCGAATATGCGTTATCCTTGTAGTACGTGGGTGAAAAAACATTACAGGGTGTCGCATGTTGAACATGTGACACCACTGTAGCATCCGGATAAAAATATATTTCGTAGTACCTAGGGATTTAAGTAAATACCAAGTACTACTTTGGAATTTCCCTCGTACTAATGCCTATTTTGATCTACATCCAAATCAACTCATTATCAATATTTGATTTCATAGTGATTCTTTTTTTAAATGGTTTATATTTGTTTCCAGGGCATAAGTTAACAATTACGTTAACAATTATTTGCATTTGATCAGCTGTTTAATTTGGAAAAAATATCTGTATCTCTAATTTATCAGATCCATTTCATCCCTGGCTAACAAACTCCCCATTCTCATGTTGTTAGATATTTGTAGTATATTAGTGCCCAAGGTTTTAAAGAACGAAAGGCGGAACGAGGTGGTTCCACCAGAGGTGAGGCGAGGCGTGGCCTCGATGCGATTGAGGCGTAAGCCTCGGTTTCCCCCCAAATTAACATATTCTAGTATATAAATATTAAGAAAACAATACAATAGCACATTTATTGAAGCAATAAAGCAAGTAATGGAATTCTAATGCAATCCATCGTTGTCGTAGACTTTACAGTACCGGATGTTAGAATTAAACACAAGATAAAAATAGAGGGTACAAAACATAATAAGTTCCTACTTTCTAATTTCAAAAAGTAGAATGGCAATTCATGCACTTGTCTTTTAGAATCTAGACTTCAAAAGATTTTCTAATCATTGCCCTGAACTTTAACATCGACAGCAAGATTATCATCCTCTGATCCACTACTGCTCATTGGATCATCCAATGAATCATCCGTGTAGTTTAAATTTCTTCACCATCATCTTCATCACTAACATCATCTCTAGTATGAACCTCGTCCTCATTAATATGTAAGACATCTTTACCTACATTATGCAATGCCGTTGTTATTTTTTTGTATGTTGTGTTTTTATTCTAATGAAATAAGTTTAACTTCACATTTACCTTTCTTTCTCTTCCTCCTATGAGAATCATCTTGTTCATCCTCAACTTCCCCAACATCCTCTTCCAAACGAGTATTTGAATCGAGCTCTTGATACCAGTGTTGCAATAGTCGCCCGACTATTCCGAATAGTCGGTCCGACTATGCGGTGCAGGGGGGGTACCCGACTGAACAGACCTCCAGTGTGTCAATAGTCGGCCCGACCGAATAGTCAGCCGACTATTAGGCCGACTGGCTCGACTATTAGGCCGACTAGAGTTTGACTTTTGATATTTTTTATTTTTATTTTCAATTTTCAGTTTTTATGGGTTACATTTTACCACAGTATCGCAACAAATGTCAAATTCTATATATCTATTATATTGATTGGTACTTTTATCTTGGATTCTTGTTAACTAATGACCATATATGTATAAACATATAAGAATGTATGTATTATGAATAGTTTTTATATCAAAAAATACAAAACTGAATAATTCCGAATAGTCCCCCGAATACCGATTATTTTCTATTCAATGACCCCTCCGACTGGATACCGAATACCGTCTTCTACAACACTGCTTGATACACACCGTATTCACATGTTTGAAGCTCTGAAACCCACTCATCACCATAATCCACGTCTTCTAAGCACAGGGGATCCTCCATAGTCTTTTTCTTGACCTCCATCTGCTTTAACTTCAAGTTGAACATCGCATAGACCAAATCATTGAGTTTTGCTTGTGTGAGTCAATTTCTTCTCTTCATATGTACCTACCAAATACACATGATCGGGATTAGAATATATACAATCAGAAAATATGTTTATGATCTACTCAAGTCAGAATACTACATGATTAAATGAAATTGCGTTCACAATCAGATGCACTATATGTCAAACTCAACATTTTTATGGCAAATTTGGTTAGCTCAGGGGTATCATCTCCAGAAGCCAGCCACCACTCAGCTGATGATGATCATGCATCCATAATATATGGTTAGATTTAATAATGAAAAGCAACGAGTAATAGATCGAGAGAATCAATGGAATACATACCATGACTCCTCTTCTTGCTTGTGTTCACAACATTAGAATATCCAAATAAACCTCGTGCACTCCTGCAAGCTTCTATATGTAAATCTATTTTCTCCCTCTCCAAGGGATCACTTATCAACCTCTCCATGCAAGCATACAATCCAATTTTTATCTCTGTGTGCATGGAAAATGAGGGTTCGTAGTGATATTGGGGATTGAGAAAGTAGGCGGCAACATGCAAATGAGTATGAATTTTGCGATCCCATCTAGCATCCACGATTTCCTAAAATGGTTTGTATTTTTCTTCTACATTGGCTAATGCATGTGCAATTTCCTCCTTGGCTCTCTCCCTAGCTTCATAAATGAATCCCATGAGAGATATTTTTCAGAATCAACCATCATGAAAGCGATAACCAAAGGTTTAGTTGTACTAAGCACAATGGCACGATCGAGCCAAAAAGATTTGCGTCTCAGAATTGTGTTGTACACACTTTTGAGACACAAATCTTTGCCCCTGAGGCTTGGAAGAATAGGGGCTCCTCTTCCATTCATAGGAAGTAAAAAATGACTCGAGAGAGTCCCCAACAATGATCAGTCTCTGCAATGTCAGGAAAGCTGTAGCAAAATGTGTAATGGCTGGTCGGACCAAATCTCTCCAAATCTTTGCCCTGATCATGGACAGAACCCAACCATGAGCATAGATGTAGTTGACGAACCCGAATTTGCCCTCGCTAATTATGTGGAATTATCGTTAAATTTCATTGCAGGCGTGCAATTCAGATCAATCAAAAACCACATAATTAATGAGTCAATTAAAAGTCCGCAGTCAATTTAATTTTTTTACTTGGAACGCCCAAGGTCGAACTCAGAGAGGCAACTGTCTCCTTAGGTTTATTTATAGTCAATCTAGAACTAGGTTTTCAGAGAAGCATATATGTATGTTAGGGATACAAAAATATAGTTGGATATGAATCAGAGAATGAATAATGAGGAGAAATATAGCCAGATTTTTAAATTGGTGATTTGAAAATGATTGGATGTGGGGTTAGATTTGACGGGATTGAATAATGTGAAACACATAAATACACACACACATATGTATATGTACATGTATATGCAAATGTATATGTGTATATGTATCTATATGTATTTGGATTCAGGGCGGGTTCAGATTCGAGTACCCACAATGGAATCCCAAACCAAACCCGTACCTGCATGGGTAGTAAGTTTCAAACCCTAACCCATTAAAAAATAATCAGGACGAGTTTTGGGTGCTTAAATGGAACGGGTTTGGGTTGGAACCAACGTATACACTCAAATTGGCATCCCTAGTTGTCTTGACACTCGTTGCCTCTCCACTGGTTCACTGCTTGGCAATGTCGCCTCTCTAGTTGTCATCTCTCTCCATCCCGCCCCTCTCTGACATGCACATCTCCAATCTCCATCGCATCGCCCTCTCTACGTCACACCCACTCTCCAACACCCCCATCTCTCTAGTGTCGGCTACCTTTCCATTACCGTTGTCTCTCCATCACTGGCCTCGTCTTGACACCATTGTCACATCTACATTGCCCCCATCTTCTCCAACTTGGTATTTTGCTTCCTCTTTTGTTGATCTTATAAATTATATCTTTTGTTACATATTGCCTCAAAATCTCTAGCTTGGAATGAAACTTTTTGAATTATCTAGTGTTTGATGATCTAGTTATGACATTCGTTGTAAGTTGTTTCTTTTAAACTCATAGTGCTTAAATGTTAATATTTTTTATTCAGTACATTTTATAGTGATCAGGAACAGTAATCTCTATTGTTTGGATTCATTCTTATATTTTTATTTTTGGATTTTTACTCCGCGAACCCTAAAACATTTCTCAATTATTTTGTCAACCCTGTAAACATCGTGATTATCATTGCATCGTCGTAAACTTGCGAACTCTTACTTCACAGATCCTCTATTTAACTCCCTTCCATTTGATCATTTAAATGAACCATTAAAAAAGTACATATTGCCCTCTTTGTTTATCAAATTTATAAGAATTGCATACTTCCCTCTTCCCCCGTCACCCTCCTCGCATCCCCTTTCCCTCCACCTCCCTCAACAACACCAAACTTCTCCCTCACGTTGCC
Organism: Ottelia alismoides; assembly: GCA_037367405.1. NCBI lineage: Eukaryota > Viridiplantae > Streptophyta > Magnoliopsida > Alismatales > Hydrocharitaceae > Ottelia > Ottelia alismoides. The sequence goes on from JAZKJV010011538.1 coordinate 47,198, forward strand.
TGATCTCCGCACCCCGCCTCCCTTTCTCGCGCACTGCCCCTCCTCCCCCACACTGCCCGCCCTCCCACCCTCCTCCGCGCTGCCCACCTCTGTTGTTCCTCCTCCCTCATGCTGCCCGAAGCACCTTCCCTCGTTGCCCACCTCTGCTTCCCCTCTTTCCTTCACCACCCTTTCCTCCCTCGTGCCACCCACGTCTACTTCCCCTCCTCCTTTGCGTTGCCAGACCTCCAATGGCCTCCCCGTGCACCGCCCTGAGCTCCCACCTTCCTCCCCGACACCACCCACATATGCTGCCCCTCCTCCCTCGCACTGCTTAACCACTGTCCCTGGATTGGAGAAGCGTGTGGGTTGCATGGAAGAGGAAGAAGTGGGAGAGAAGAGGGAAGGTTAGAGTGGAGGAAAAGCTATTGTTAGATTTGCTGTGATTAGATTGATTCAAAAATAACTCAAGCAAAATAACTCAAGAAGAGTTAAATTAACGATAGAGTTTGAGGTGTTAAACGGAGCAAGTTTGAAGGGTTGAGATGATAATTATGATGTTTACTGGGTCAAGAAGGTTAGCGACAAGGGTTCTAGGGTTCGTGGTGTAAAGATTCCTTTTATTTTTTAAATTCTACACTGCGAACCACATTATCCGCATTGACCCCACATACTCCACTGCTTATCCATTTACCACATGGCAGTACGAGTCTTGCAGACTGTGACTGTTTGGTACCTGTATCTGATTTCGAAAATGGGTATGGATTTTGTAAGACTCGTGATTGTCCATACACATCCAGAGTAATAGAGATACGATTATTTGTACTGCACATCTCTCCTTTGTTGGAGCGTCCTTTGACCATTGCCTTTTTTTGAACCCACTTAATGGTCCAGTGGTTAGTCCCTGTCCCTACCACCAAAAGGCAGGTGGCATAGGTCCTAAAATTAACATCCTTTTAAAAGAAGCTACTTTTTAGTATATTCTGGGTCTTGAACATACACATAGTGTATCATATGTATTTATGCATGATAATATAGCTGACTTTCTGTTGAAATATCCAGAAATGATATTTTTCATAGAGATAGTATTCATGCTTATTGTGACAATTCTCGTTACAGAAGCAGTTATGATCATTAATTTCTGAAACAGTTTTGTTGAACAAAGCAAAGTGATGAGTTGGATAATCATATGATTTTCTATTTTTAAGATAGTTGGTCATACAATCAAAGTTTTAAATTTCGATATCGGATATTTTGTCGACATCACGTCGAAATAAAATTTCACTGAAATTTCAGTATGAAATTTCAGTAAATCCCAATCACATTTCACCTAAATCAAGCAACATTGGTGAAGGAAGGTCTCCATATTGGCATTTTGCTTGAAATTTCGGTACCATGTCGAAACCTAAATTTCGACAAAATTTCGCCGATATTTCCCAAAATCCGAAACCTGGCATACAATGCAAAAGAAGTAAATTCCCCTGAAATTGTTGATATGATATTGAATCTTCTAATACCCAGGTCGATATCTGGATGGTATGCATTTTACCCTTGTATTGGAGTCACTCTACAACTTGAAGAAATTGAGTCAAATTTTCTGAAATGGCAAAACAAAGAGGACATTTTGTCTATCTAGGATTTGGTATTTGCATATAATTGGTTCAAATTTTATAATTTATATAGGTAAATTTAATATACTATTATTTTGTAGGTTTGGTGCATTCTTCTTAATGACAAGGTTACTTTTAGAATGCAATGGCCACAGTATTCTGAATTGTTGGTTAACGGTAAGATCTTTTGTTCGCTTTCCCCTTTTCATTTTGTCCTTTATGTTTACTAAACAGACAGCAGTTAGTTCCTAAAAGTTCTCGGTTTTTGTTGATTCAGGGATCTGTATAACATTTTGTTTTTTGGTTCCTTGTTTTCATTATTTTATAGCAATTACCCACTTGAAGAATTCCATCATTTGCTTAGCATGTCTCTCTTGGCATGGATATCTGTTTGTTGGAAGCGGAGTTGTTCACCTGGGACTCATTTTGGGTATCGTTTATGTTAGAAAATAGGAACGCGGAAGCGAATGATAAACAGAGCATAAGAACGGAAATAATAAACATGGAAGAACTAGATTTTACGTGGAACCCTACTCCCTAAGGAGCGTGATGAAACCACGGGAGAAGCGCTCAAAGGGTTGGTTTGTCTATTGACTTTTCTCATCTGACTACATGGGTGTGGGGCTCTATATATAGCAACCACGAAGTCTCTACATCTCCAAACTGTAGATGTTGGACTAAAGACTGAATGGGGTAAATGGATCCATCCTACAACTCAAGTAGCGCACAACCAAATACTCCAGCACTCCCCCTCAAGCTGTAGCATGCAATACTCAACTTGGACACACAAAAAGAAACTCAACTCACAATGCATGACACTACAGACAATATCAACTCAATGTGCACAACTGTCGGTTGTTGTCGAGGACGTTGCTTCTCATGCCGTGCATGTGAGGAAGACGAATGAGCTGGAGTGTGAGCCAACTGAATCTCCTCGTCGGAGAGCATGTGCTCTGTACTGCGCCCGTCAGAGTCACTGCAATTGAAAATGAGTCTCCTCGTCGGAGTACTCTTGCCCGCCACAATATTGTGGACAACTGCTCTATCTCTTAAAAATGCCAAGTTGAAAAGTCGTGGAGTGCAATCCTCGTCGGAGTCCACGGTTGCTGGAGAATGGAGTCTGAAGATGTCTCCTCGTCGGAGAACTGGGTTTTTCCCATCTGGCACAGAGAATGTTCCTCTATTCCGGAGTCCCTATGAAATCTCATGAAAACCTTTGCCCATATGGCTTAGGGAATGATCCTCTACTTTGGAGTCCCTATGACTCACATGAAAACTCTGGTCGAAACATAAAAGATGGGGACTCCACAAAAGATGGCAAACATGTGCACATCTGAAAGAATACCACAAACATGTGCATGTATGGAACAGAAGACTCGGAATCTGACCTCGAGTCTTAATAATCTGCTGTAGAGTCTGAACAACCCGACTGATCTGACGAATCTTCAATCTGGAGAAGACATGTGACTCTACATATACTCCCCCTTTCTCTCATACTAGTCGGAATATATGTCATCGACTTTGTTATATGTCATCGACTTTGTTGGGAGAATACAACAAATATGTCAAAATAGCATAAAACATTCACAAATATTTCATGCGGCTTTTTTTTCTTCAAAATTTTTAAGCCGTTTGAGTTTTTTACATCTTTCCTCGCATTCTCTTTTTTTCGTACGATTTTTTCTACGATATCTCTTCCTTTTTTTCTTTTGCATACTTTTTTTTTTGAACTTTGAAGCCTCTCCTTTTTTTAGGGATTTTACCCGGCAGACCCTATAATCTTTTTAAATTGCCTATGCGACCTTTGAAACATCGATATTCCTCCCTCGACCCCGTAAACTTGCTCCGTCTTACCTTATAGACCCTGTTGTTAATTTTAGACTTTAAGTTAACTAGCTTGGGTTTAAGTTGAGTTACTCAAACCCTAGTAAATTCAATGGTAGGTTTTCTTCCACTCTCCCTCGTTTCTTCTTCTCTCCCCCTCCTTCCTCTTCCACTCTCCTTCTTCATTCTTGCTGGACAAAGCTGTACTCTCTCCTTCCTTCTTCACTCTTGCGTGTACAGAGGGGAGGTCATCATCATGACCCACAGTGGCCCTCCATCTTCGACACGTTGGGCAGGACTGCATGGTGTCCCTCGATATTGGCAGAAAGTCTCCACTGGTGGTCGACGTCGTGGACCTCTCACAGAATCTCTTCTTCGGCGAGGTTCCGCCTGCAATCTGTGACATGTGTACTCTTTAGGAGCAAATAATCACCTTTTAGGACCTCTTCCTTTAGCTTTGTGTTCTCTTTACAAGTCCTGTTCTGGTATGTGGAGATAAAGGAGCTCAATAACGTGAGGGAGAGGGGCGCAGGGGGCGAGGGGCGCATGGGGCGAGGGGCGGAGTGGGCGGACGGCAAGGGGCGGAGGGCAGGGAGGGCCAGGGGCGGAGGGTGAGTGGACAGGGGGCGGAGGGGCTGAGTGGCGTAGGGGGCAAGGGGTGGAGGGCCAGGGGCGGAGGGCGTAGGGCGTGAGGCGGACGGTGGGGAGGGCGAGGGTCGAGGACGAGGGGGGGTGGGAAACGAAGATAAGGAAGAGGGAGAGGGGGAATGACATTGAATGTAAATTTGATAAACAAAATAGGTAAATGTAAAAAATGTAACGGAATCTGGTTAGTTTTAACGGGTAAATGGAAGGGGTTAATCATAAGGTCTGTAGAATAAGAGTTAGCAAGTTTACGTGGTCGAGGGAGGAATATCGATGTTTCAAAGGTCGTAGAGGTAATTTAAAAAGATTATAGGGTCTGCCGGGTAAACATCCTTTTTTTAACAGGCATATTCTTCATTTTTTATACACAACCCTTACAAAATGCTCCCTTTTTTTAACGTTGTACGCTCCTTTAGGGTTCCCACTTGGGAACCTCACTTCTTCAAACCCACGCCGCCTCGAAGGAGCAAAGCAGCGCTGGCGATCGTGCGGCGCCGCGGTGTCGCTGGAGAAGCTCCCCGCCAGGGAGATCGGAGCATCATGATAGAAGGGGCTGCGCCATGATCGCGCGGCAAGGGAGATGCACCGTCGAGGGAGAGGGAGGCGTCGTCGGTTGTGGTTGCGCAGGAGCATGCTCCGACCGGGACTATGCCGCCGTGAGAAGGAGACGTCGCCTGTAGCCTTGCGCCAGAAGGGAGGACTCCGCTTGAGCGTCTTCGGGCTGCTGCCACCTGCTCGATTTGCTGGGAGATGCGCCGCGTGAGGAGTGTGCGAGGGAGACGTGTGAAGGAGGTCGATTGCTTCTGCTTGCTGGGAGATGTGCCGCCTGGGCCTGCGCACGAGGAGAATCGCCAAGATGGCGTGCGCTCGCAGTCGTTTGGGGTTCTATTGGAAGCACCGTATGCGCTGCCTGCTGAGGGAGAACCCTCGCGTCGCCTGTGCGAGAGAGGAGCAGTGGCTGAAGGATGATCGTGGTGTGAATGGCTGATGTGCTACCGAGTTTGGAAGATCTGTTGGTGGAGCACAACTTAGGGCATAAGAAACCCTAGAACCAGGTAGCGAAAAACATGTGTTCCCACGATCTTGATACAACAATAAAAACTGAACAATAAAACTCGAACTTGGAATGATCTTGAACAAAAACAACTTTAAGAACAAATTTCAAAATCAACCAAGAACGACCCACTCTTATACAATGTTAGAAAATAGGAATGCGGAAGCGAATGATAAACAGAGCATAAGAACAGAAATAATAAACATGGAAGAACAAGATTTTACCAAGGTTGCAGAAAGCGGTAGTCGGTACTCGGTCGGCGGGGTCACCTACTAAGGATTAGTCGGCAGTCGGACGACTAGTCGGAACTAGTCGGTCATTAGTCGGTTTTGAATTTTTAATTATTTTAAATATATAAATCAGTTTTTTATACATATATTCGTATGTATATACATATATTTGTACATTTTATATGACATCATGATGAAACAAAAGAAGTAATTGACTTTAAATATAACATTAAGTATATTAGAATATGTATGCTTTAAAAAAAAGTGAAAAACAAAAAAAATAAAAAAAGGTTGTTGTAAAAGTCGGCCGATTAGTCGGCCGACTAGGTCGACTAGTCGGGTGGACCGACTAAGGGCCGACTAGGCCTAGTCGAGTCGGCTACCCCCCCGACTCGACTAGTCGGACCGACTAGTCGGCCTAGTCGGCCGATTTTTGCAAGCTTGGATTTTACGTGGAACCCTTCTCCCTAAGGAATGGGATGAAACCACGGGAGAAGCCCTTAAAGGACTGATTTGTCTATTGACTTTTCTCATCTGACTACAAGGGTGCGGGGCTCTATATATAGCACCCACGGATTCTCTACATCTTCAAACTGGTAGATGTGGGACTAAAGACTGGATGGGGTGGAGGGATCCATTTTCCCTCCTACAACTCAAGTAGCACACAACCAAATACTCCAACAGTTTAAGGAGGGCTAATTTCATCGAGAAATGGCCTACTGAGAAGAGGTCGAAAGGGTGAAGCATTTAGTTGTACTACGAGTGCCTTAGATGCAACATAATGACGTGGTTTTACTATCTTATTTGCTTTCTTTAAAAGCCTGGGCAGTGATGGCAGTGTAGCATTGGTGCATGTTGTGTACCTTTCCTTTTAACTATTATTCATATGTCTGCTAGAATTTCCAGTAGCCTCTAGTAGCCATCTTCTGTCTTTGAATATCCTTTTCATGATTGATTTCCAGCATCAATTGTGAAATCTTGGACTTTAGCCTCTTGCGGGATTCACACTTTCTTCTAATTTAAATCGAATGAAATAAAAAAGAGTAGGCTTGGGAAGATTTGGACATTGTGCGCCCGTCATTTAATGTTTTAAGAGGTGAGGCAGCCAAAGGGGGCTTTATGTAATCGAGGCAACGACGCAAGCCTCAATTTTTTTATATTAAATTAAAACTTTGTTATAAGGAGAATCATATATATATATATATTTCAAATTTAAATTACATGCCTCCATACAGTTTAATGTGATGTAAAGAATTTATGCTGCCAGTAGGATGAATTTGCCTCTATATTACTCAGTTTAGCATGCAACATTTAAATATGTTACAAAACTATCATCATTAAGTGTCAAAAAAAAACTATCATCATTACACTTAAGTGTGCTTTGAAAGTAAATTAAAATGCATATAGAAAGTCCAGGTGAGGAGCATAGCTTGTCAGAAGGTCTTTGCTAGCAGACACTACGAGTCATCTACTGGACCTACTCGATGACATCAATCCGGGACTAGTTCAAGAAGCGATGAGTCTAGGGAGGCGATGATGAGTATGGAAATATAGGTCGAATGATGGTTAGGCAGGGCATTGGTAGGCGAGCTACGAATGGGCATGATGATAGGGAACTAATGTGTGGGAGAGTTGCGGATGGGGAAATTGCAAAAGATGTTTTCAATAATTTTATGCGGTGAGAAGTCAAGGAGATGGATGGTGGCATTGTCATCAAATTCGGGCGCTTGTTCAGATACTTGATGTTGAGATAGTTACTGTTTTTAGTATTATCTTTTCTGTAATTTTCTATTTTTCGTTTTATCTTTCTATAATTTGTCCCATGGTTCTTCTCCTATATAAGGGAACCCTTGGGCCTCTCATAATGCATCCCAGTATGTTCTCTTAACATGGTATCGGAGCGACGGTCCTAGACCAGAGTTACCGTATCCATCCCTAACCCTAATCCCTTCGTACTCGCCTCTAGTTCCCCCTCGTGCCTCGAGCCTTGCACGCCCAGCCCCCCGCGCCCACGCCAGGCCCCCCCGTGCCTCGAGTCTTACGTGCCCAATCCCCGTGCGCAGGCTAGGTCCCCCGCGCCTCGAGCCTTGCGCGCCCAGCCCCTGCGCCCAGTTGCTCGCGCCCTTGCGCGCCCGTTCCTGGTCCCTTGCGCCCCTGCGCCCAGTTTCCCCAGCTGCGCCCAGTTGCGCAAGCCCCTGCGCCCTTGTACGCCCAGCTATTGTTCGCACAGCCGCTTTGCGTCCAATTCCTGCGACTCTTGCACCCCTGCGCACAGAATCCCGCTTCCAGGACTCATGCCCGACCCTGACCTTGATCCCATCATCATATAGTTATGTGAGTTGATTTCTATCAGATATATGATTTCCGCCACGTAACGAGGATTAGCAAGGATCGTTGTATGAATATACACATACAACCAATCCTTCGTATGATTCTGTAGACTCGTTTAAATCAGTCTACTCCCCAATTGAATACCATTATTTGGCTATTTTCTCATCATGTAGATCCTTCACCTATAGTTTGATATCTACAACACCAAGCAGAATGGCCGCCCTCTGCATGTTTACTACTCTTTGCTGCGTGGCATGTTTGAAAAGCTCCATAGCTACATGCCCATTACGACGTGTATTGAGCAGTAAAAGACGTATAGGAACTCGACGATGGTTGGAGTTTTCATGGCTGGACTTGATAGAGAATATGATGCTGCACGTACCCATCTTCTTACTGGAGCAACCATTCCCTCTATAGAGGAGGCCTATAGTCGTCTAAATCGGCTCATCATCCCGTCGACAGTCACGTCTTCGCACTCCTCAGCAATAGCCGCTTCTCGTGCTCGAGTTGGGGCGATCCAATCTAGCGGACGCATACCTCGAGGAAGAGGCGGTGGACGCCACCATGGTCCCTGCATCTACTACCGCAAGCATTGACATGCAGAGGATACATGCTATCTGAAGCATGGATATCCTGTTTCTGGTCGAGCAACATAGCAGATTGTGTCTTCAAAGACTTCAGCTCCCCATGCCGATCCTCGCCTGGATGATATTGTCTCTCGTATTCGAGAGATCATGACTCCTAGTGCTGACACCACCACTGATACCGTTACAACAGCCAGAGCCTCTTTGAACTCCCCAGGTATCACCTATGCCTTAACTGGTAGTATGAATGCAGACATGACAAAGTGGATTGTGGATTCTTGTGCTTCTCACCACTTGCGTGGAGATAGAACACAACTGAAGTCCTATAGGGCTATACCACCTGGCAGATGGGTTGTCATTGCTAATGGCGATCACTTATCCGTTTTAGGACAAGGGGGAGGTGCAGTTGACACACTCCATGCGACTGAGGAATGTTTTATATGCTCCTGCTTTTTGAATGAATTTACTTTCTATTAGCCAGATCACCAAGGATCTGCATTGTCGTGCCATCTTTGACCCTTAATCTCTTGTGTTTCAGGACATACTCACGAGCAAGATGATTGGGTATGGCAGTGAGCAGTGGGGACGCTACAGACTGGTCCAACCTCCTCATGCTAATGTTTCTATTATACCTACTGGACCTGTCTTTCGTTATCTGTGGCACCTTAGGTTTGTATATCTTCATCTACAGAAGGTATGTCATGTTCTCCCTCAGATATCTATGAGATCATCCTTTCAGTGTGAGGCATGTCAACTTGGAAAGCATCACCGTTCCTCTTTTCCATCCCATAAGAATCGGAGTAGTTCTCAGATATTTGAGCTCCTTCATTTAGACATTTGGGGTCCTAGTAGTGTTCCTGATCTCCAAGGATACCGTTTTTATCTCGTAGCTGTCGATGATTTTTCTAGATTTTCGTGGGTCTTCTAATTGAAGAATAAGTCTGAGGCTGGACCCGCTATCAAGTATTTTATTAGTGAAATAAAGAATATTTTTTCTACAAATGTCAAGTATATCCATTTTGACAATGCCTTGGAGTTTTGCACCTTACATCTTTCTGAGTTCTTTAGATCCCATGGCATTGGTCACCAGATCTCATGTGTCTACACTTCCCAGTAGAACGGTATTGCCGAGCGCAAACACCGTCACTTGATGTGACCAGAACATTGTTGATACAGAGCCATGCTCCTCACGTTTACTGGGGTGATGCTGTCCTTACTGCTTGTTATCTGGTAAACCGTATGCCCTCGTCCGTGTTAGGAGAGAAGATTCCTTACTCGATTGCGTTTCCCGAGAAGGATCTCTTCTCTCTTACACCTCATGTGTTTGGATCAGTTGCCTTTGTTCATGATGTCTCTCCAGCAGGGCGTGACAAGCTCTCTCATAGAGCTGTCAAGTGTGTGTTTGTCGGCTACTCTCGTACCCAAAAGGGGTATCACTGCTTTGATCCACTAAGTCAGAAATATTTTGTGAGTGCTGACGTTACTTTCTTTGAGTTGGTTATGTATTTTTCTCCTACAGGTGACAGACTTACTCCATCTGACTCTGATGATGAGATATACATGGCACCACCTCCTACCGTTGGTCCCTCACCTTCACATACTCCTCTTCCACCACCTCCACCACCTCCTCCACCATCTCAGTTGGTTCAGTTCTTGCTTTGTGTTGTTCCTCGCAGATCTCACTCTGTTTGCCATTCTCACAAGCCTTACCCATCATCCAGCATGCCTCTGGCATGTAATGAGCACATTATTTCTACTGATGGCACTACTGAATTGACTGTACAACAGGAGGAGCAGGTACCCTCTCAAGAGGGAAATATACAGGTCCAGGATTCGGCAGATGATCTTGACGTACCGATTGCTCTGCGAAAGCAGAAACGGGCATGTGCTACTTACCCTCTTGCAGTCCAGATTTCTTTGAGCATGTTTTAGAGGATTTCAGGAGATTTACGTTAGCACTATCAACCGTGCAGATACCACATACGTATCAGGAGGCTCTCGAAGATAGTCCATAGATGTTAGCCATAGAGGAGGAGATGGCTGTGCTACAGTCACGTGGTACGTGGAGTCTTGTTTCTGCTCCTGTTGATACATCAGTCGTGGGATGCAAATGGGTGTTCACTGTGAAACACCGTGCGGATGGCAGTGTGGATCGCTATAAGGCGATACTCGTGACACGAGGGTTCACCCAGACATATGGGGTCGACTATGACGATACTTTCTCCCCAGTTGCCAGACATTCTACTCTAAGTATTCTCCTTGTTGTTGTTGTGATACGAGATTGGCCTTTTTATCTGCTTGATGTGAAGAATGTATTCCTCTATGGTGACCTACAGGAGGAGGTCTACATGCAGCAGCCACCTGGTTTTGCTGCTTAGTGTGAGCATCAGAAGGTTTGCAGGTTGCACAAGGCTATCTATGGCCTCAAGCAGAGTCCAAGAGCATGGTTCCAAAAGCTCTCGGACTTGATAGAGCAGCAAGGTTTGTGAGATAAACTGCTGATCATTCCTTGTTCATACAGAAGACCAGAGAGGTATTACAATCATTCTTGTTTTTGTTGATGACATTATTATTACAGGGGATGACGAGCAAGGTATTCAGGGTGCCAAGGACTTCCTAGGACAACAGTTTGTGACCAAGGACCTTGGACATTTACGTTACTTCCTTGGAATAGAGTTTGCCAGGAATCAACGGGGTCTTGCAATGACCCAGAGAAAGTATGTTATAGATCTTCTTTCAGAAACAACCATGGCAGATTGCAGGCCTGCCACTACTCCACTTGACCCAAGCATGGAGTTCTATGATGATGATACTGAGGAGGTCGATAAGAGAAGGTACAGAGAGCTTGTTGGCAAGCTACTATATGTAACTATTACTAGGCCCGACATAACATTTGTTGGGAGCAAAGTGAGTCAGTTTATGGAGCAGCCTAGACATGCACATATGGATGCAGTCCATATGATTCTGAGATACTTGAAGACTTCACTTGGTACTTGACTTCTTTTCAGCAGAGGCACATCTCTCTCAGTGACAGCATGCGCAGATGCAGATTATGCTAGGTGTCCAAAGGATAGAAAGTATACGTCTGGGTTTGCAGTGTTCATAGGGAATTCTCTTGTTTCATGGAAGAGTAAGAAGCAGACTGTGGTTGCTAGATCAAGTGCTGAATCGGAATACATGGCCATGGTACAGGCTTGTACAGAGATGATGTGGGTCAGATCCGTTCTTACTGATCTGACTATAGAAGTGCCTCTTCGCATGCACCTCCAATGTGATAATCAAGCTTCTCTCTTCATTGCAAATAACCCTGCCTTTCATGAGAGGACAAAGCACATAGAGGTAGATTGTCACTGCACTCGTGACATGATACAGAAAGGTATTGTCACTACTACGTATGTCAGCTCTGGAGACCAGACAACAGATATACTTACAAAGGCTTTAGCGAGAGGGCCTTATCAGAGATGTTGTTCCAAGCTGAGTCTTATTTAGACAGTTACTATTTTTAGTATTATCCTTTCTGTAATTTTTAGTGTTATCCTTTCTGTATCCATCCTTTTGTATTGATACAGAAAGGTATTATCACTACTACGCTCCAGCTTGAGGGGGAGTGTTGAGATAGTTACTATTTTTAGTATTATCCTTTCTGTAATTTTCTATTTTTCATTTCATCTTTCTGTAATTTGTCCAATGGTTCTTCTCCTATATAATGGAACCCTTGGGCCTCTCATAATGCATCACAGTATGTTCTCTTAACACTTGAGATACACATGTCTGATGTGAATACTATCTCTGCCTCGCCCCAGCCTTTTGCATGCCGTTCGACCAAGGAGGTGCGCATCTCATGTCAACCCCAAGGTGCACTGTCTCAAGCTTAATTTCGACCACCTCACCTCGATTCACGGTCTTTTATCTAATGCAAATGTTTATCTGGAATCTGGAGGAAACCTGATTTTTGAGAATGGGGATTTCTCTCCCTAATAATGGGATTTTTTTTGAAGAAAATGCATTTACTAATTGAATTTGATGGTGAGTATATCTGCCAAGATTTATTCTATTTATTTCATTTGAAAACATTTTAATCTAAGATATCATGAGAACGTTAATGTAGATAACCAGGCTTGATGTTTTTTGCAGATAAAAACTCTTGCACTGCAAAAGCACAACATTTTTAGGTGGGGTCCACTATATTTGAGGTTTTTAGTATGAAGAAACCGTATATAAGTTTGTCATAAGAAAGATATAAAAGGGGGGTGATGTCTTAGTTTCTGTTACTCTTAAGGTCTTTGACTGAAAATAAATTGTATTTCTACCACTCCACGGAGACGTTTGTTCTTCCACTTACCATTCTCTGCCAGAGATGGTCCATACCTCCCATCTGTTACATAGTGTTGCGCTCCAGTACATTTACTTGAACATGTTTTGAGTGTGGGGGATGGCTTTTGGGGTAAGCAGATGGATGGGTGTGACTTGCACTGACTCGAGGAGATAGAGTGACAGTGGAAGAATAAAAAACTAAAGATATCACATATTTCTTTTTTCGATTGAAAATGAAATCTGATTTATTTTGTGCCCTCCTCTCGATGCAACTTTTAGGATTTAGGGAATGGCGGGTGGTAAAAAATCTACACGCTCCAGTTCGGGGGAATTAGTGTTTATGAAACTCCAAGATGTTTGTAGCAACTGATTGTATTTACTACCTTTATATTATTAAGTGTGCTTGTCGGCCGTGTTGTACTGTGTATTTAATGAAGATCTGGCCCCAACAGTGATGAACTGTTTTATATTGTGGTATTCTTTGTTGTTTTATCTTCTTAAAGGGGGGTAGGGTTATTCATGGTTGCAGAAGTCGACATTCGGGAGAATAATCGGATTTAATTGGGCATTAGTCGGTTTTGGTTTATTTAAATTATTTTAAATGTATAAATCAATTTTTAAAACATATGTTCTCATCTCATATATATTCTTAGATTTAGTAATTATCATATTTTAAAGAGCTTAAAAAAGAAGCTATTAAAGCAAACAAAGAAAAAACGAAGCAAATTAATAACAAAATGTTTGGTACATAGTACGAGCGAGTGTTCAAAAACAAATAAAACATGCCCAAAAAATCATAATACCAGTAGCAAGTGACTGAGTGAGACAAGTCAATCCTCAATGTCTTCATCCAATTCAAGCTTTTTTTCACCATTTTCATCATCGTCTTCTTCTATGTCTTTAAGATGTAACTTCTCCTTCATCGGCATAGCATTTGAACTCGAAGATGAAGTTCCCCTGCCATGTTCACCTCGCTGGCTCCTTCTCGGTTCTGAATTATCTTCAGCACCATTAGCTTGTGCCACAGTACCCCAAGTCAATCCGGAACATGGAAACTCCTTGTCATAAGCATTGACATCTCTGGTCAATTCACCCTAGTGTGCACGATCACGAGACGAATGATGATCTCTTTCTTTCTCAACTCGACGTTCCTGCAGGGTTGAATTGAAATGAACGTATACAAGTTCGTTCAGCCTCTTCGTCTCCATCTTGTTTCTCTTATTGGTATGGATCTGGAGACCGAAATTCAAGTAAAATTGCAAATATATATATATATATATATATTAATTATTATTTTAATTTTTACTACTACTAATCCACTTTTGTGGGTGGTGTCATTATCGAGTCAAATGTACTCTAGTTACACTTTTATCCATAGGATGAAGGCATCGAGCTCAAGGCCTTGATGGCAATGGCTTTCAAATAAGGCGTGCCATCTCCATGATTATACCCAATTAGCTATTAAATATAGAATTGGTTAAGTTAAATAAAAGATGATTCGAATGACATGAATTTAAATTAATGACTAATATACCTGGATCATAATTGCCATCATTTGTTATCCTGTGTCTCACAGCTAATGGCTTGCCAAAATCTTCGCGACCAAGTTTGTATGTCGGAAGTTCGTCCCTTGTGATTGCATCTTTTATATCCAAATATGGATAAAATCTTTCGATGTCCTTAAAACCTCTCATCACCATAATATCCAGATATCCATGAGTCTGTGTAGAAGAAAAGTGGGTTCAAATAATAAACTGCTAGATACAATGGAGTATCGAGCCTTCCTTTGATCTTGGAGGTAACACATACAAAAAAAAGTATGATGAATCCATGCTATTGAAGATACAATTATTTCCCCCTTGGCCTCTTCAAGTCCTCTGTAGACAAAGCTCATGGATAGGTGTCGATCTGCATCAGTTACACACAATAAACGAACCAAAGGTGTGAAAACTCAGATAGCATGTGCGGCGTGGTTCCAGAATGTAGGCTGAGGACTATGAAACTCGTCGCTTCTCCGTTCTTAGTCTTATTCCATTTGCAGTTGCTCCACTCTTTGGAGGAAAACATCAACTTCAACTTGTCTTTATTTTGTCATTAGGGCTCTCTAGAGTGTGGAAAGTGGTTGCAAATCTTTTTTTTTTGAGAAACAAGTGGTTGCAAATCTTGTTTGCACTGTCCTTGCATTGTCTTGGTGAACTTGCACATCAAGCTAAGAGTTTTGGTATGAGAGTAAACGAGCACTGTGAACCTCCTCGCCTTTGTGATTGCACTCTTCACCTTCGTCGCTTTGCTTATCTCCTCTAAAGCAAAATCAGTGCAATGCGTGTACACAATGTCCACCAAATCTGCGGATATTTTTTAGGAGCAATCTTCCCATTGCTGCATCTGCTGATGCATTATCCATCACAATCTGAACTACATTTTCTACTCCAATTTTATTCGGACACTCCTTCGCCAAATTGAAGATATTGTCCACAGTGTGAGCCTCATCTGAGGCATCTATGTACTTCAAAAATATCGTACCCACAATGCAATTGACACAGAAGTTGATGATGTTCCTTCCTCGCTTGTCCATCTACGCATCAGTCATCAAAAAGCATCCCATCGACTTCCACGTATTACGATAGCTTGCAAGTCATCATGCATTTTCTTCTTCGTCTTCTTAAAAAACAGATTGTTGAGCTCATACCTCATGGGAGTCTTTAGTCCGAGCATGTGTTTTCCAATCGCCTCCACCATCTGCATGACGGGCTTCGCCGTCTTTGCATTGAAAGGACTTGCCGATGTATATGCCATGTTGGATATGAATAATCAAACCGATCGAGTCGTCTAAAAAGGTTGACAACTATCGCTGTGTTGACCGATTGAAATTCACAGATTATGTTTTATTTTATTGGACTAAACTAAATGTGTATAGTGTTAGTACGAGAGTGCCGGACTCAGGGAGGCAAACTGTAGAAAACTAAGGTAAAATACTAGAGAAAGTAATGTATGAGGGTTTTCTGATTTTTATTTATTTTTTAAGGATTTTTTATGGATTTTAGTGAATTTTATAAATTCTATATTATTTTTATGATTTTAATATTCCTATGTAAAAGTATAGGTATAGGTTTTATATTTTTATATTTGCTTTTATCTTTTGAATTTTTTATGTGTTTTAAGTGTTTCATACTTTTTATGAAATTTTAGAAAATGTTTTTGTATTTTTTTATTTGGTTTTTAATGTTTTTATGGGTTTTGAATTATTTTTAAGGTGAAAAGTTAAGTTTTTTATTGAAACATGGATTTATTATTTGATTTTTAAAATAGTAAATAGTAAGAAAATATTTTTATTAGAAAGTAGATAAATTACTTTCAAAACAAGTTATTGTGCTTATTTTTGTGATTTTTAATGAATTAGTTATGTGATTTAAAAAAAATTATGTATTTTTAAATTTTTTATTGATTTTTGTATTCAATTTTTATTTTTTGGTTTAATTTTTAAAATATAGTAAAATATATTGTCGGTAATTTTTATAGGGTTTTTATGAAGTGTTTTTCTATTTTTTTGATTTTATAAGTTTTTTTATATTTTTTAGTATTTTATTGATTTATTGAAAATAAAAAAATATTTTAATTTTTCAAAACTGATGTAATACTGTATATAGTATAATACTTTGTATTTTTTAAGTATTTTTATATTTTTATATTATGTATTTTATTTAATATGCATTTAATATGTATATTATTTATATAAGTGTAGGGGTATGGGTGCAATTTAACTGGAAAGTTGGGGCGTGTTTGATATATAGAAGGCCTGAGGATACTCCCAGGAGTCAGATACTTGTGCTCCCTTCACTGAACCTGCTTCTCCAGTCATATCTTTCTCCGCTCCAATCTCTTGAACATCAACGGCTTTCTGGCTCTTCTTCTTGGCAACACCATCTAGGTACGCGGTCATCTTGTTCTTCGTCTCCCCGTCCACCTTTAGACATGCATTTGCGTTGCCTCTTCGGTGTGCTAAAGATTGCTTGAACATGTACACACACCCTTTAAGAACTTCTTGCACAACCTGCAAGTAACCGTGTTCGGATTCGCACGGTTCGAAAGGTACCCATAATGCCATGCATGATTACTTGATCCCGACGATGCATAAAAAGACGAGTTGCTACCGAAAACGACGTTCGTCAGTGGTGTATCGATCTTCATAATCACAAACTCTCAAGTTATTTATCGACAAAAACAAAGCTAACCAAACTCACAAGTTACTAATCAACAAACTCCCAAGTTAACTAATAAACAATCCAGTGTTCAGAAATGCGGTCCATGCGTCAGTATATGCGTATTTGGTCATTTGACCGAAGCGTATATGCCATATGCGGCAATATGCGATCAAGACGCATATTCGGCATATGCGGCCGCATATACGACCGTATATCTGTAGGATTCATGGTAATCCATAAAATGGTGATGACACATTAACTCGATTCTTTTCTAGACAAATCTTATATCATCATTTACATTGATGTATCTTTTCATTATTCTCGTATATGTTGCATTTAGGAATATAATCTAAGGTATTTTTTCTCATATCCATTTTTTCTCATTGTTCTCAACACTTATTAATGAATTGTTTACTGCTTTTTGAATCTTCTATCTAATGAAATTCATTTCGATTCTTCAAATAAAACATGAAATAATTGACTAACAGTGTGGAACTTTTCATTTTTGTGCTTCTACTAAATTTTATATGCAAATACAATTTCTTTTATTTTTTGTGTCAACATATTTTGTCCCTTGGAGATACATATATATATATATGTATAATTTTGGGTGTGATTTTTATACCTATTTTTATTCTTTAGCTTTTGCTAGCTATAGGATCTTTATATATATATATATATATTAAATGTTTTCTTATAGAATTCTTGTGTTTCCTGATGAGTCCAAATTTGTTTATGCATATATATATATATGCATTAAATTCTGTTGGGAAAAATGAATAACTTGTTCTATTCCATAAGCCCTAGGCTCTCTTATACAGGAGAGTAGCCTATGGGTAAATTACATAAAGAAGACAACTCAAAAATAAAAAGACGAAGGGGTACAGGTACTCTATATGCGTCAACACTCCCCCTCAAGATGGAGCATAGATATCAATCATGCTCAGCTTGGACGCACACTTCTGGAATGTGCCTCGAAGTAATGCCTTTGTGAATATATCAGCAGTCTGATTCTCTGATGTGACGTGAGATGTAGCAATAAACCCCTTCTGAATCATGTCACGTATGTAGTGACAGTCAACCTCAATATGCTTGGTCCTCTCATGAAAGGCTGGGTTGTTTGCAATGAACAAGGCGGCCTGATTGTCACATTCCAACATCATAGGAAGCGGTATATCAAGACATAGATCTGTAAGTAAAGATTTCACCCACATCATTTCTGTGCTAGCCTGGGCCATAGCCCTGTATTCGGATTCCGCACTGGATCTAGTTACTACTGTCTGTTTCTTGCTCCTCCACGAGACTAGGGCATCTCCAACATAGACTGCAAATCCTGAGGTGGACTTCCTGTCCTTGGGGCATCCTGCATAGTCTGCATCAGCACATGCTGTGATAGAGATCTCCTTTCCCTTCTTAAATAGCAAGCCTGCACCTGGAGACGATTTTAGATATCTCAGAATCATGTGTATTGCATCCATATGGGCCTGGCGTGGTTGCTCCATGAACTGGCTCACACGACTCACTGCAAATGATATATCAGGTCTAGTGATCGTGACATACAGTAGCTTGCCTACCAGTACTCTGTACCTTCTCTTGTCCACCTCTTCTGTGTCATCATCATAGAGCTTCATGCTGGGATCCATTGGTGTCGTAGCAGGTCGACACCCTAGCATACCTGTCTCACTCAATAGATCTGTAACATATTTCCTCTGCGACATTACTAATCCATATAGATTTCTAGCA
Source organism: Ottelia alismoides (assembly GCA_037367405.1). Lineage (NCBI taxonomy): Eukaryota > Viridiplantae > Streptophyta > Magnoliopsida > Alismatales > Hydrocharitaceae > Ottelia > Ottelia alismoides. Next base: position 65,714 of record JAZKJV010011538.1, read on the forward strand.
AACTCCAGCCCCAGAAAATATCTAAGGACTCCCAAGTCCTTGGTGACAAATTCGGTTCCCAGCCTTTCTTTCGCCTGCTTAATGCCCTGCTCATCATCTCCTGTAATCAAGATATCATCAACATAAACCATGATTACAATGATACCTCTAGCCGTCTTTTGTACAAACAAGGAATGATCAGCATTGGAGCGTTTATATCCTTGTTTCTCAAAAAGATCTGAAAGCTTCTGAAACCACGCTCTGGGGCTTCTCTTAAGGCCATAGATGACCTTATGTAACCTGCATACCTTGGAACACTCCCCCTCAACAGCAAACCCAGGTGGCTGTTGCATATAGACTTCCTCTTGCAATTCGCCATATAGGAATGCATTCTTCACGTCCAGCTGATAAAGCGACCAATCTCTAGCAACTGCAACTGATAATAAGATCCGCAGAGTGGAATGACGCGCCACAGGCGAGAATGTGTCAAGGTAATCCACCCCGTATGTCTGTGTGAAGCCACGTGCAACAAGGCGTGCCTTGTACCTGTAAATGGAGCCATCTGCATTGTGCTTCACTGTAAACACCCACTTGCAGCTCACCGGGCTGACATCTGGAGGTATAGGGACCAAGCTCCAAGTTCCTCTGGACTGAAGTGTAGAGATAGTTATTAGTCTTTGATGTTATTTATTATTTTAGTTTCTTTTCGTACCTTTCATGTAATTTACCCAAGGGCTCTCTCCCTATATAAGAGACCCAAGGGCTCTATGGAATAATCATCTCAGTATTCTAACATGGTATCAGAGCCATGACCCTAACCTAGGGTTTCCACCGCCCCCCCCCCCTCCCCTCTAGGGTTTCGCCGCCTCCCTCCCAGGCTCCCAGCCTCCAACGCCGCCGCCGGGGTCTCTCACCCTCATCGGGGCCCCTCCCACCGCCGCCGACAGCCCCTGCCGGGCACTCCATCGCCGCCAGCCCCTTTCGGGCCTCCCACGCCGCTGCTGTAGGGCATCCTCGCCGCAGCCAGCCCTCTTCTACCTACCGCCAGCCCCTGTAGGGCATCCTCAACCCTGCCGGGCCCCTGCACTTGCTGTCCAGCCCCTGACCGACCCTTCTCAGTCGCTATTTTGGCGAGGTAGAGGCTCCCACCGCCTCTACTTGTTGCCGGTGTTCCGAGTTCTTCCTAGGACTCGAAGTTATGTTTGATTCAAGTGCATAATCGTCTACCTATGCACTTGGATCCTACAAAGTTCCGGTAGACAGTATATTCTTGGTTATCATTAGTCGCTCTTCTCCGGCATCATGTGAGATCAGAAGCTAGATATGCCCGCCATAGGTGCCTTCAAAGGTTCGGCACCAATCGTCAAGATGGACGGGACGAACTACGAACTGTGGGCGATGCAGTTCCTCAGTCTCATGAAGTCGTGTGGTAAGAAGCATATTCTTACCGAGGATGAACCGCCGGAGAAGACAGGGATCTATGCCTCATGGGAGGCGGATGATGCGTACGCCAAGGTGTGGCTCTCAGGTACGCCCACGACGGAGATAGCAAATGATGTCCTTCACCAGCCCACCGCTAAGGCGATGTGGGATATTTTGGCTATGACGTACTCTCAGGTCCGCAATGAGACGAAGATGCTCCAGTTGCAGCATGACATATTTACCACGAAGCAGAATGGGAGGCCTCTCCATTCACTGTACACGTCGCTTCGTGGAATGTTCGAGAAGCTCTATAGCACCATTCCGCTTACAGCCACACCGGACCAGCAGAAGACGTTCCGCAACGCCACTATGGTTGGCGTATTACTCGCTGCCATAGACCCGGAGTACGAGGCAGCACGCTCTCAGATCTTAGCAGATGCCACTATCCCGCCAATGGAAGAGGTATACAGGAGACTCAGTCGTGTACCTGTTCCATCCGCTACAACAAATACACCCCTGTCTGCAATGGCAGTTTCCAGGGGACGTGGTGGTTCGTCCTCGTTTCGTGGCAGAGGAAATGGTGGACGTGGACGTGGAGGTCGCATACGGTCCACGTGTTCTTTTTGACGTCGTACTGGTCATTCGGAGGATACGTGCTATTCCAAGCACGGTTTTCCCCCTTCTGCACGTGTCGCGGATCATGTTCAGGGTCCTTCAGCTCCAGCCACAGATCACAGGTTCGAAGAGTTGGTGGCACGACTTCGGGACATTATGCCACAATCTTCGTCAGAGGGTGCGGACGTCTCTGATGTTGCGGCTTCGGCATCAGCCAGTACGTCTGCCTCAGCCAGTGCCTCGGGTAGTCCTTCAGCCTCATTTCATAGTCATGACCTAACAGGATGGATTGTTGACTCTGGAGCTACCCATCACCTATGTCGTGAGAAAGATATTCTGCAGTCATACAGAGCCGTTCAGCCAGGTCGCTCTGTACTCATTGCTGATGGCACTCAGTCTCCTATCATTGGTCAGGGGGAGACAGCTTTACTACCATCTATGCACTTACAGAATGTGCTACATGCTCCAGAATTCTCTATGAACCTCTTATCTATTAGTCAGATTACTCGTGATTTGCACTGTCGTGCTATTTTTGATCCATCGTCTGTTATCTTTCAGGACATACTGACGGGCAGGGTGATCGGCTGTGGTTCTGAGCACAATGGCCTTTATCGTCTAGTTCGTAACTCCTATGCGCGTCTCCTTGCATTCCCAGGCCTCCGTTTCTCCGTACATCTGACATCTTCGGTTCGGTCATCTGCCGCTTCAAAAGATGCGTCACCTCCTGCCTCAGATATCTCCGAGTTCCTCGTTTCGATGTGAAGCATGTCAGTTAGGGAAGCACCATCGGTCTAGCTTCCTCGGTCGTCAGAGTCGGAGCAGTCGCTCTCCGTTTGAACTATTTCATATTGATATTTGGGGTCCAAGTCGTGTCCCGGATCATCAGGGGAACAAGTTTTATTTAGTTGTCGTTGACGATTTCTCTGGAGTGTCGTGGACTTTTCTTCTTAAGAATAAATCTGAAGCAGGACATGTTCTTCAAAATCTAATTAATGAAGTTCAAAATGTTTTTTCATCTACTGTTAAGTATGTGCGTACTGACAATGCATTGGAGTTCTGCACTCGCTCTCTTGCTAGCTTCCTTTCCTCCAAAGGCATTATTCACCAAACCACATGTGCCTATACCTCTCAACAAAATGGGGTTGCAGAACGAAAACATCGCCACTTCCTTGATATTGCTCGCACTTTACTTATTCAGAGTTGTGCTCCCTTAACGTTTTGGGGGGATGCCATTCTTACTGCATGTTATTTAGTCAATCGAATGCCTACAACTGTTCTAGGGGAAAAATCTCCTATCTCTGTTCTTTTTCCTGACAGAGATTTGTTTACACTGACACCTCGGGTTTTTGGTACCGTTGCGTTTGTTCACCGCTTATCTCCGGGGCTTGATAAGCTATCCCCTAGGGCTATCAAGTGTGTTTTTGTGGGTTATTCCAGGACTCAGAAAGGATACCGTTGCTATGACCCGGTCCATGACAAGTACTATGTGAGTGCAGATGTTACATTTTTCGAGCCTGTCATGTATTTCTCCCCTGCTGGTGACAGATTGGTCTCCTCCACATCATCAGATTCCAATGTCTTTGTTCCACCACCTCCAAGCCTGGGTCCATCTTCTACTCAACCGACACCACCACCTCCTCCTCCGCCACCACCACCACCACCACCACCTCCTCCTCCTCCTCCGCCACCACCTCCAGTTGTCCAGTTCCCTAAGGTCTACACGAGACGGACAGGCCCTGCTCAAGCTACGTGTCAACCATCCAACACGCCTCTGGTACATACTGTTGATAACACTAATGATGGGTTAAATAATGCACCTGTGCAGGAGCTTTTACCACAGGAGGAGGACCAACCAGTCAGCACTGCGTTAGATGACTTGGACCGGCCTATTGCTCATCGGAAGCAGCGAAGACAGTGTGCATCATATCCCCTGGCCTCTCAGGTCTCCTTTCATCGTCTCACTGGGGATTTCCAGAAGTTTGCCGCTGTTGTGTCGTCAGTAGAGATACCTCGGACTTATCAGGATGCCATGAAGATTGAATGCTGGCGTTTAGCGATGGAAGAGGAGATGCGTGCCTTGCAGTCTAGAGGGACTTGGTCTCTTGTCCCTATCCCTCCAGGTGCATCTGTGGTGAGTTGTAAGTGGGTATTTACGGTCAAATATCATGCAGATGGTCGTCTTGACAGGTACAAGGCCAGGCTCGTCGCAAGAGGGTTTACACAGACATATGGTGTCGATTACTTGGACACTTTTTCACCGGTGGCGAGGCACTCTACACTTCGTATTCTTCTATCAGTTGCAGTGGTACGTGACTGGACCATATTCCAGCTTGATGTTAAGAATGCTTTCTTGTACGGTGATCTACAGGAGGAAGTCTACATGCAGCAGCCACCTGGGTTTGCTGCTGAGGGGGAGAATCAGAAGGTGTGCAGACTTCATAAGGCTATCTACGGCCTTAAACAGAGTCCTCGAGCATGGTTCCAAAAGCTCTCCCAGCTTATTGAACGACAGGGGTTCAGAAGATCTAATGCGGACCACTCACTGTTCGTCCGGAAGACTCCTAGAGGTACCATCGTTATTATGGTATATGTTGATGATATATTGGTTACTGGAGATGATGCACAGGGGGTTGAGATAACCAAGTCTATGTTGGGCAGTCAGTTCATTACAAAGGATCTAGGCACAATACGGTATTTTCTGGGGATAGAATTTGCAAGAAATGCACAAGGAATGGTGATGACTCAGAGAAAATATGTCACAGATTTGCTGGTTGAAACAGGAATGACTGGATGCAGACCTTCAAGTACACCTATGGACCCGAGTATGAAGCTGTACGATGATGACACTGAGGAGGTGGACAAGAGAAGGTACAGAGAAATGGTGGGCAAGCTCTTATACATGACTATAACTCGACCGGATATTGCACTTGCAGTAAACTGGGTGAGTCAATTTATGGAGCAGCCGAGGCAAGTACATATGGATGCATTGTACATGATATTGAGATATCTGAAGTCTTCCCCAGGCACAGGGTTGCTGTTCAAGAAAGCCACAGATTTGTCTATTTCAGCCTGCGCAGATGCGGATTATGCAGGATGTCCACGGGATCGTAAGTCTACTTCTGGATTTGCTATCTTTGTAGGAAGCTCTTTAGTCTCCTGGAAAAGCAAGAAGCAGACTGTTGTGGCAAGATCCAGTGCCGAATCCGAGTACAGGGCCATGGCACAGGCAAGCACAGAAATGATGTGGGTTAGAGCAGTCCTAGAAGATCTGAATGTTGAAGTTCCCTTGCCTATGAATCTGCAATGTGACAATCAGGCAGCGTTATTCATTGCCAACAATCCAGCCTTCCATGAGAGAACAAAACATATAGAGGTGGATTGTCATTACACTAGGGACATGATTCAGAAGGGCTTCCTCTCCACGTCCCATGTCAGTTCAGAGGACCAGACAACAGACATATTCACAAAGCCATTGCTCAGAGGACCTTTCCAGAGATGTTCTTCCAAGCTGAGCATGATAGATATCTATGCTCCATCTTGAGGGGGAGTGTAGAGATAGTTATTAGTCTTTGATGTTATTTATTATTTTAATTTCTTTTCGTACCTTTCATGTAATTTACCCAAGGGCTCTCTCCCTATATAAGAGACCCAAGGGCTCTATGGAATAATCATCTCAGTATTCTAACATGAAGTGCCACCATTTCTTCTTCCATTGCTAACCGCCTTCTAGCATCCTGCAGAGCATCATGATGATTCCGTGGAATGTCTGTAGCTAAAAGTGCCAAAGCAAACGTCCTGAAGTCTCCAGATAGCCTCTCAAAAGACATGGCTGCTGATAATGGATATTTGACACAGCTTCTCTTCGGCTTCCGTAGAGCAATTGTAACATCCAAATCATCTGTATTCTCATCAGGCTCCTGCAGTACATCCTGCTCAGAAATGTCGTCAGATCCATCAACATTAATATTTTCATTACATACCATAGGCGAGCTAGGTGACGGGTCAGGACCATGAGGTGGAGGAGGCCTGTGGATGTAATGGAATGGTAGTGGTGAGACAAGCGGTGGCGGTGGTGGTGGTGGTGGTGGTTGCGGTGGTGATGGTATCGGTATCTGAGGTGGTGGTGTCATGTATATGGCATCAGGAGGTATAGATGGTAGCTGCTTGTCTCTTGATGCTGAAAAATACATAACAGATTCAAAAAATGTAACATCTGCACTAATCATATACCGCCGACACACAGGATCAAAACACTTGTACCCCTTTTGAGTTCTGGAGTACCCAACAAAAACGCACTTGACAGCCCTAGGAGAGAGCTTGTCAGTACCAGGCGACAACTGATGGACGAATGCAACCGACCCAAACACACGAGGAGTAAGAGTGAACAGATCCTTGTCAGGATGAATGAGTGAAAACGGAATCTGTTCATTCAAGACAGACGAAGGCATACGGTTGATTAGGTAACATGCATAAAGAACTGCATCACCCCAGTAGGAGTAGGGAACATGACTCTGTATAAGAAGTGATCTTGTGACATCAAGAAGGTGACGGTGTTTTCTTTCTGCAATTCCATTCTGTTGAGATGTATGAGCACAAGAAGTTTGGTGAATAATCCCTTTTGAGGAGTAGTAATTGGCCAGAATGTTGGTGCACAACTCTAAAGCATTATCACTTCTCACAAGCTTGACAGATGTGGAGAAAACATTTTGTATTTCATTCAGAAAATGGATAATAATATTTCATGCTTCAGATTTATTTTTCATGAGAAACACCCACGACACTCTAGAGAAATCATCCACAAATACAATATAAAACCTGTGTCCCTGATGATCGGGAACACGACTCGGACCCCAGACATCGATATGAAACAACTCAAACTTGGAGTTACTACTCCGACCTGGACGACTGGGAAAGGACGACCTGTGATGCTTTCCCAACTGACACGCCTCACACTGAGTAGGTGTGTGTGAGAGACCATAGGGTAGAACTCGACGCAACTTCTGAAGCGGTAAATGACCAAAACGCAGATGCCATAATAAGGTTGATACTTGTCCCGAAGGAGATGATGAGGTTCCAGCAAAAGGAGTCTGGTTCAGTCGGTAGAGGCCTCCTTGCTCATAGCCACGACCAATCACGTTGCCCGTATGGTTGTCCTGAAAAATCAAAGAAGATGGATCAAAAATTGCCCGACAATGTAGATCCTTCGTAATCTGACTAATTGACAACAAATTCATTGAAAAATCAGGTGCATGTAGCACGTTCTTGAGCTGCATAGAAGATGTCAATCTAACCTCCCCCTGACCAGTGATGGGGGAATGAGTGCCATTGGCAATCACTACTGTCCGACCTGGAGGGATCTGAGTGTATCCTGAAAGCAAACTCTGGTCGCCACATAGGTGATGTGTAGCGCCCGAGTCCATAATCCATGGTAAAGTATCTGATCTACTACTGTTCAGTGCAAGTATACTACCTGAAGTACTGGTAGACGCAGAGGCAGAAGCAGCGGCATCAGAATGACTCTCTGCAGTCGGTGCTGGTCCATATGGTGGAATAATGCCCCTCAGACGGGCAACAAGATCGTCGAACCATTGATCCAAAGTAGCAGCAGATAGGGGCTCTATCTGCTCAGCAGCTCTTGCGGATGCAGGAAATCCATGCTTTGAATAGCATGTATCTTCATTGTGTCCGACTCGGTGACAATAGGTGCATGTCAGCCTAGTGCGGCCACCCCTTCCACGGGGTCCACGTCCACGGCCCTGGTGATGAAATCCGCGACCTCTGTTTGCTGCCATGGCTGAAGAATTTTGACTCGCAGCTGTTGAAGGAACTGTAATCCGACTCAGTCTATGGAAGGCTTCCTCCATGGGAGGAATAGTAGAGTCGGCCAAAATCTGTGATCGTGCCGCCTCGTACTCAGGATCAAGTGCAGCTAGAAACACGCCCACCATAGTCGCGTTCCTATATGTCTTCTGCTGTTCTGGCGTGGCTGTCAGGGGTATGAAGCTATAGAGCTTCTCGAACATCCCTCTTAGTGATGTATAGAGGGAATGTAGGGGGCGACCATTCTGCTTGATGGTGAAGATATCGTGCTGGAGTTGCAGAATCTTTGTCTCGTTCTTCGCCTGGGAATATGTAGCTGCCAGAATGTCCCACATATCCTTCGCTGTGGGTTGATGGAGGATGTCATTGGCAATCTCAATTGCCAACGTGCCAGATAGCCAAACCTTGGCGTATGCGTCATCAGCCTCCCAGGAGGCATTGGTTCCAGTCTTCTCAGCAGGCTCTGGTTCAGTAAGAATGTGCTTCTTACCCGTAGACTTCATTATGCTCATGAACTGCATTGCCCACAGTTCATAGTTAGTACCATCCATCTTCACAATAGGCGCTGGACCACGGAATGCGCCGATAGATGGGATATCTGCCTTGCTTTCTGACATACTGGATACTGAAGATTGGAACGTCTGACAAACCAATCTGTGATTTGTCTACAATGACATAGACGGGTTTAGTTGCACGTGTAGACCTCAAGCAACTAAACCCATGAAGATGTGCGTGCTACGGTCTTCACGCGCACAAGAGTCACGCACTGAATCACTAAGAAGATGCGTGCACTGGATCACGCACGCAACAGTCACGCACAGATGGTCACGCGCACGAGGCTGCGCACATGGTTCCGCACCGGAGAACGCGCACAGGCGCTAGCACTATGCGCACAGGGTGCGCAGGCGCTGGAGGATGCACAAGCGCTACGAGCGCGCAGGCACTGGAGGCGTTACGTGCGCTATGTGCGCTGCAGGCGTGCAGGCGCTGGAGGGTGCGGGCGCACGCACTGGCGCAGGAGAGGCGGCGCATGAGCAGCACACGCGCAGGAGGAGGCGCGCGAGCAGCAGCACATCCGCGCGTGCGGCGGCGGCGTAGAGGCGGCTCCAATCGAGAGGGAAGGAGAAGGAGAGGCCGGCGGGTGGGGTGTGTTAGGGTTAGGGTTTCGAGAACTCCGGTCTAGGACCGTCGCTCTGATACCATGTTGGGAAAAATGAATAACTTGTTCTATTCCATAAGCCCTAGGCTCTCTTATATAGGAGAGTAGCCTATGGGTAAATTACATAAAGAAGACAACTGAAAAATAAAAAGACGAAGGGGTACATGTACTCTATATGCGTCAACAAATTCAAAATACATCCTAAAAATAATCATTTTATAATAGCATGCTTATCTTATTGATTATATTATCTTATTTGAAATTTTTGAATTTGGATTCTCTTAGATGATAGACTTTTTTTATAATCACATTTTACTGTTTATTTTATAGTGTTTTATATTAAAATATTTTTTTCAAAAAATAAATATTTTTTAAATTAAAATATTTAAATTAAAATATTATAAACCGCATATACCGCATATACATATGTATAGTCCTCCGTATCTCCGCTTACTCGCTTTAAATCGCATGACCGAACGAATACCGCATACCGCATTTCTGAACCTTGAAACAAACACAAAGCTAACCAAATTCACAAGTTGAAGTTACTAGTCAACAAACACAAGTTGAAGTTATTAATCAACAAACACAAAGCCAATCAACAACTACAAAAGATAAATAAGGTAACCGACATGCAAATCAATAAGAAATTTCTAAGTTAACCAACATTTTGTGCATAATAAACACAATGCTAACCTTATATGAGCCATCTAACATGCAAATCAGCAAGAATAGCTTAGTTTAACTCCTAATTTAACTTAAGGAGCTATCCAACATGCAAATCAACAAGAAATATCTAAGTTAACGGACATTTAGAGCATAATAATCACAATGCTAACCTTATATAAGCTAACCAACTTGTAAATCATCCAGAATATCTAAACTTTTACTCATACAATAACCTAACAAGCTAACGAGCATGCAAATAAGCAAGAATATCTAAGCAAGGCCTTAAATGTCGGTTTCGGTCACCATTTCAGTATCGACCAAAACAGAATTTCGATGGAATTTCGGTGGAATTTTGACCGAAATTTCGGTAAATTCGGTCATTTTTTGTACTAGGACCCCCATATTTCGGTCATTTCGGTCGAATTTCGATTTCGACTGGATATCGATATTCGACAGAAATTCGACTGAATTTCGCTAAAATTTAAGGCCATGTATCTAAGTAATAATATCTAAGATCAAGCATTAATGTAAGCTAGAACAATAAACAGAAAATAATTAAAAAACCCCTAGCCAGTCTTGGCGGAAAGAGGTGGAGGGTGTTGCGACGCAGAGGAGGGGGCAACGGTGGGCTAGCACCAAAGGGACTTGTTGAAGGGTCGCCGACGACGCGTATGGGCGTGCCCGAGCTTGGGAGTCGGGGGAGATGTACCTAGCGGAGAAGCTCGGGTTGGGGGTGAGGGTTTCGTGTGAAGGAATGGGGATTGGGGTTATTGTTCTAACCCAAATTCTATGCATACAGGTATGCAGGTACAGTTATTCAGATATCCGGATCCCGTATTTCTTTCATTTGAACATTATATGCAAAAGTCGGCCGATTAGTCGGCTGGCTATGCCGGTTAATCACCTGAGTAATCGGGTCGACCCGACTAGATGCCGATTTGGCCTTGTTGAGTCGGCTATCCTATGAGCGATTTGCCCGTCTGCTTGCATGAATATTTTGTGCGTTGTTGCTGAACCCTACGGATGTACTCGTTTTGTTTCTTTCCATTATTAACTTGTAAACATGACAACCAATGTCTCACGCCCTTCTCTCCAATTTATGCTTGGCACATCACAGATCTGCCGTCTAAAAAACCACAACATTCTTCTTTTCTTCACCCCTCTACCTCTCTACCTCTTCAAATTTTCCGGATGCCAATCTTCTGGTTCTCCCTAGGCCATCCTGTTACTTCTCTCCAGTGCTTCGCTGCATCTGGAAGTTAGTTACTTCTTTTTGTTGACCAGAAATGCTTTATAAATCTTATTCTCTATTTTGGAAGGGAATTAAGGGATTATATCTTATTGTTTATGTGGCTGTGTTAATCTGTTATTGCTTATGACATGTGTTTAGATAATGTTTTTTTACTGTTATCCCCTATAATGTATGTGTTAAATTGCTAAAAAATATGCATCAAAGCACCACAATGTGCGGGAGTTGAGTTGCGAGTGCATCAACGATTTAATTAAAATATATATTAGAAATTGTCTGTGTATGAGGTGAGCCAATATGTGATCAAGCTGCAGTGAATGGCATACATGATCTGTTGGAAAAGTTTTATCACCACTATAAAAGAAGTCTATCTCAAGCAAGCAGAGCTGACATCATTGCATGCAATAGATAGTGGTGGTGGGTGTTAGGTTCCACGTAATCAAGAAGCATTGGCTGATGGATAAGATATCCAAACGTGAAGTGCTCTAGGAACGTGAAGTTCTTGGTTAAAACAAACCACTATACAGTGATTTTAAAAACGATGAAAGAGGTGTCATCGCTTCCAAATGGATGTACAAATTGGATTTAACGCCACTCTATTTGTTTTCAATGCTATTAAAGATGTGTGATTTGAAATTGTTTTTGAAGTTGTGGATTATTTGAGCCTTGACTAAATCCTCCTTATTATGAAGTTAAGTTCCTTGTCTTATGGAAGCTGTAAAAAGGCCATGAGTTCGTTAACGAATACAAGGAGGCTTGGGAGAGAGATGTTTTGCACATTGATGATGGATGTTGAAATTTTAGAAGAATTGCCAATTTTCTGGTTAGTTCTCATGGAAAATGATCATTCGAGCAAATTACTCTTACTAATGAAGATTGGGGGAAGTTATATGAGCTTATCAAGAAATTTGGTTGTCGAGATTCGGGAGTGGATACAAGATAATGTGATCGACAGTTGCATTGACAATGCAACAACTCTTGTTCTTGCGGGAAGCTGTTACTTTTTTTCTTAAAATTTCTATTCGTTTTAACTATTAAGCTGGACACTGCTTCCTTGGTTTGTTGTGGTGGAATATTTTAAGGTAAATATTCCACTATGTATTGGACTCTATGGGTTCGTTTGGTTGCAGGGTTGGGCAGGGTTGGGTTGGGTTGGGTACTATTCACTATTCACAGGGGTACCCCCTCCTCACAGTTTACTATTCACCCAACCCTGTGAATAGTACCCAACCCTGTCCAACCCTGCAACCAAACGAACCCTATATGTTGCATATTGCGTTGATTTAATTTTAAGTTTTTTTTACGTATGAATTGCAAATCATAGTGCAGTTGGGTGGGCCAAATTTATTTAGATCGCTATTAGTTTGAATTTGACGTAGAGAGGTAACAGATATAGAAAAATGTTGTGCCACTCTATTTGTTACTTCATTTTAGTTTTTTTGACTTAGTTTATGCCGGAACTTGAAATGTGCACTTCAAAAGAAGTGGACCAAATGAAAGGGATAATGCAACAAAGAAAGTTAAAACTCTGGCGATTAAGGCTTGATTTTTGAAACAAGATCGTGTTCTTTTTTAATGCTAACATCTCTGTCGGGAGAAAATAATAGCTTCTTAATTCTGAGAACCCTAGGCTCTCTTATATAGAGGAGAGTCCTATAGGTAAATTACATAAAGCAGGTATATAGAAATAAAATGATAAAATGGGTACATAAAATTATGTAAATATTTCTACACTCCCCCTCAAGCTGGAGCATAGATGTCAATCATGCTCAGCTTGGATGAACACTTTAGGAATGGTCCTCTGAGAATTACTTTTGTAAATATATCTACAGTTTGCTCTCCTGAACTGACATGTGATGTAGATATCAACCCTTTCTGAATCATATCTCTTGTATAATGGTAGTCAACCTCAATATGTTTAGTCCTCTCATGGAATGCATGGTTGTTTGCAATAAACAGAGCAGTTTGATTATCACATTGTAGTTGCATTGGTAGAGGAACTTCTATGTGCAGATCCGCTAACACCGCTCGAACCCACATCATTTCGGTACTCGCTTGTGCCGTGACCCTATATTCAGATTCAACCCTTGATCTAGCCACAACTGCTAACAAATACTGCAAAGCCTAACGTGGACTTCCTGTCCTTAGGACACCCTGCATAGTCAGTGTCAGGACATGAGAATACGGTGAAAGTTGCTCCTTTCTTGAAGAGCAATCCTGTCCCTTGAGACGATTTTAGATAACTCAATATCATGTGTATAGCATCCATAACTGTCGGGATGCTCCATAAATTGGCTTACTCGGCTCACTGCAAAAGGTAATATTTAATCTAGTAATAGTAACATAAAGGAGTTTTCCCACCATCTCTCTGTATCTCCTCTTATCGACTTCATATGTATCCCTATTGTACAGCTTCATGATAGGGTCCATAGGAGCAGTAGATGGTCTGCACCCAATCATGCCCGTCTCAACAAGCATATCTGTAACATATTTCCTTTTGGTCATCTGTAACACCCGGTTTCCAATCGAACCCGAACTCGATCCGATTTAGGTCCGATGAACCCAATAAAGTTGTTGGTCAATACCAAACAACCTAAAACGATCAATTGATCGTGAATCAAAAGTCGTTCGGGCGGAATCGACCAAAAATCGGTCGCATCGTAATGTGTGCCACGAACAATCCGCGACGCAAATTCGGAAACCGCAAAATGAATCGAGACCGTCATTGGATCCCATTCGACAAAACAAGACCAACGGAATCGACCGTTCATCAATCGGAGGTCGTTTGATATTTTAAAACCGTAAAATTTAACCTCAAACCGAAACCGTATCACGGAAATTTCGCGCATCCAAACCCGATCGAAAATATATCAACATTATACTCAAATCGATCGTCGTCCTGAGACAATCAAATCGAGATGTTGCGCGTCGAAATCTGAGACTCGAGGCATGTTTACGGACAACTTTAAAATTGGAGAGAAATATAATAATAAATAAAATAAATAATAAAAATAATTATTTTTCTTAGCGTACAGGCTACAGGCTACAGTATCCAGCAGCTTCCACTAAGTTGTCCTCCTTATTCCACTTGTCATTGTAAGAGGTTACCTCCTTGGTGATATAAACAACAATTCTCATCTAATTGTCCCATCTTATTTCCTTTAAACTTTCCAGTCGAGAGTTTCTTCCTTCCCTATCTACTTCTTCGGCTCTTATTTCAGCAGCTATCAGGGTTGCTACTTCAGCCATTGATGCTCCTGCAACTATATTTGTCTTGCTGGAGTTTTCCAGGGATCCCTCAAGCTGGAATGCCTCCTTTTTCTGCTATAAAAGCCACTGATCAGCACTTGTAGCTGTTGTACAATGCAATTTGAAACCAATCTTGATCTCAAATTTTGGGGCAATTTTTTTTGAAAGCTGCAGGGTAGGGGGAAGCACTCGGTAGTGCCCGCCCCAGCAAAATATTAATATAACTAAAAACAGTAAAAGGTTACAACGCATTGTTATAACACCTTAAAATACAAAAAACAAAATGCAGCGGATCAACACAACGACCACTCTTCTACCAGCCTCCTTGTAAAGCACTGCACATTTTCTTTGTAGAACCTCTGGCCCGAGAAAACCAAATCATTTCTGCCACGCCAAATCGCCCACAGAATGGCCATTGGGTAGAGCCGTTCCCTTTCCAGAAGGCAAGGAACTCATCGGACCGGCACCACAGTATCCCATCATCCTGCCATATCTGCGAAATCACAGGGCAAGTAAAAAATAGATGATCCACCGATTCGATAGCATTGTCACATATTAAGCATTTGTCCGAAATGATGCCCAGGAGCTTCACGCACCGATCACGCATCATCAGCCTCTTGCGCCTAAGAAGCCACAGGAAAATCCCCACACACTCCGGGAGGTTGAGGGCCCAAATATTAGCACAGTCCCTGTTCATGACCTCCGAGCCCGCTGGTGGCGGCCTTGAGATGGCCCCGTAGGCGCCCTTGACCGAGACTCCCATCCTTCCATACCCAGTGATTTCTACCCCCACCAGGGGCATCCACACTCCCCACAGCGTCCAGCAGCGCCATGAACTCCTCAAAACGTCGATCCAAGAAATTAGCTGAGAACGAGGGCCACCAAGATCCATCAACCCAGTACTCCTCCACCGAACAGAGTTTATAATTGCCAGCGCAAATCCTCTCCCTTTCCTCTTTCTTTCACCATCTCTATTTCATTCCAATGAAAAGGGGACTTTTACCCTCTCTTTAAATTCCCCTGTGACAACCCCTTCCAACCGTGGTGCTATATCTTAAAGCAACAGAAGGTTGCTGCTCTCATCCGCAAGTATTGTGGCTTCCAAATCCAGCAATTAATCAAATTGTTGCATGCAAGATATCCACTTGAAGTAATAAATAGGTACAAATCCCTAACCCTCTTTTGCTGCCATGCATGAGAAACCCCTTGCTTTGTTGTTGATTTCTTGATCAATGTGATCATTTTCTTGGTTATTATAGATCTGTTAATATATATATATATATATATAATGATGATAAGTCTAAACATTCTCATATCAATTATACAAACTCCTTCCGGTTTGCATGATCTGTGATCTCTTGTTCTTGGAAATTTTGGAGGGTTTTTCTTGATCTAATTAAAGGGACAAGAGAAATTTTCATGAAACAAAGTTTGAATCTGGAAAGTTAATACTCTAAATTCCTGGAAAAAGAAAAGGATTTGAGGCATGGTTGATATACTTTGTGAGGTGGGTCGTAGGAATTACTTTTTTCCAAGATGAAGTTGTTTCTTAGGTTTGAAATCCCTCTATATTTTATCTTTTTGTTGACTGGACAAATCTGAATTCATAAGAAATTTTCCTGTTTGCTATTTGTGTGTCATGATTTATATATGTTCTTTAGTGAGATGACTTGGCAAATCTGGTCTTTTTGGTCAGGAACTGAGATTTAGACAAAGGCTGATGTACATTGATATCCTTGTTAGAAATTTTATGGATAAAGTAATATGAGAATAATTAAATACCATAACAGTAAATTTTGGTTTAATACGTAGCATATAATTGACTACTCACTTGGAATCTTCTGGTTAGGGGTGAGTTATTAACTAACTTTTGATTGGTTATGACTCTATTGTCATATGCCAACTTAGTACCATCTATGGATGTTTACCTAGGTCTCGTAGTTATTCATCTAAATGAATCTGGATCTGTCATGACCATAAAAAGGCTTATTGATACAATTGTATGGTTGGGTTTGGAGCATGGAAGGACATATCGATATCGACATCATATCGATACAATGTCGATATGCTGTTTTGGCGTGTCGATACCCGATATCGTCCATATCAGCGATATATCGGTGACCTGTCGATACCGATATATCGCCGATATATCGACGATATATCGCGATATGGCGATCCATGGTTTGGATTTATGCAAAGATTTGGGTTAAAGCCATTTCAAAGAAATAAGGTTCAAATTTACAAGCATTCAGAATGACTACTTATACACATAGTCGAGACAGAAAGTGTAACCCCTCTATAACCATACAACTCAAATGCCATATCCATAGTTAAACTCTGGGATTAGGTAAACACTATAGACCTCTTTAAAATCTTGCTTTAGGAAGATTTTCAACAAAAATTGAGTCCCAACTAATGGAACCTATGGCGGGTTTGCATCAATAACCGCCATTAGTGGTACTCTAAGCTGGGGATCAAATCTGCAAATCGACTATTCCATGTCCACTTATGACATAAAGATTTAAAAGATGAAGAATTCTGTATAGTTTCAAATTCAAATACAGATCCATTGATTAGTTTTAAATCTAATTAATTAAGGATAAAAAGAATATGAAAGTTTTGGCGTTAATCTGAACTTATTATTTCATCCAAGGAAAGTTGTATCAAATACTTAAATTTGAAAATCGGTTATAGAAGTGATGGACAAATGGTTTGAAAAGTCAAAGAAGAAATGAAAGGTTGAATCAAGGATGACGTATAAATTAAGAATGCCGGTCATGGTAACCCTTGTACCTGACTGTGCGAGGGCGCGATGACTCTCAACTGGGCGGAAGATAGGAAGCCCAGTTAACTGCACGGGTCTAGGATCCCAGTCCCTTTTCGGTTTTTACACGAGCTCGCAGTGTTTTACGTCTATTTGGGATCCCGACTTTAGACCATTCCGCTGACCCTTTGTTTTAGGATACCCAGGCGGGGGATCCTCGGTTTTTCAGTTTTACGTACGAGCTCTGTTGCCCGTACTAGTCGGGTCGTTTTCTAGAGCGACTTTTCTGGGAAGTCTCTCTCACCCGTCTCAGTGGCATAGTTTGGGAGTAGACCTATTCCTCTATTGGACCGCACCTCCAACTAGAGGGCGAGACGAAAGAGCCATTTGTAGGCTTCTTCACCGCTTGAGTTTTTACTTTCGCCAACAGACTTGGCGATTTTACATCCAGATCATCCATATCTATATCTACATCATCTAGAATTACATCTGAGACAGTTGTACTTAAGATTTGAAGGGATTACAAATAAAGTTGAATACATGGAAGTGACTATAATCTGATTCGAAATTCCATTAAGCTAGTGGACGTGTTGGGAACTTAGTTAGAATGCTTTATACTACACCGCATGCCTACGGAGGCACCCCAACCCTAAGACATTTCCCAAGTCTTAGAGTCATAGTGTGAGGTTGCACACTAACCAAGACCATAGACTATCCACTAGAATTTAGAATCTAAATAAATCGAGAAATCTTTCCAATCTTAAAATCTTCCATTATCACTCACAAACATGATCTCTGAAGAAAAAGATGATACATATTTACGCTCATATATTCATATGTCATATATGAGAAATGCCGGGTTAATAGGCAATCATGAAAGATGCTTACAAACAACTTGAATACTTTTTTTACTCACGCAAGTAGTTGTAAAATTTACGTGTTACTGCCTTTCTACTTGCTCTCTATTGCACATTATAAATTACTTGTTATTTATTTTTTAAATTACGGATTTGTATTCACGATTATGACTCCGTTTCTTTCCTAAACATGTTTTGGCAGGCAAACAACCTGCTGTTCAGTAGCTATTGATGCTTTCAGGAGACAGGGTATACACTAGACAGTATGGTTTAATTTGTTTTAGTTTTTGGTTCAAAATTATGATGTAAATGCTTCCCCTTCTCTTCTGTACAAAATTTTGGGATATATTGTGTATACTGGCAGATCCTTGTACATGATGTAATAATATGAAAGTTTATGATATGAAATGGTGGTGACACTTATTTTCTTGTCTCTGTGATATATGCAAAGAATGTGAATGTCATGTGTGAATATAGCAGCGCGAAAAATTTCCCTATTTTTCTGTAGCTTGTGCGATCTTATGTGAATGAAATGCCGCGAAAGTAGCGTAAACGGATACCCGGATCCTCGGAGGTTCACATCATCACAGGCCCCTGTGCATTCCTAGCAAATTCCGACCCTAGGAAATACCTTAAGGTGCCTAAATCTTTAGTAACGAACTGACTGCCCAAACAATCTTATGCAATCTTTATTCCTTGCGCATCATCTCCTGTAACAATTATATCATCCACATAAACCATGCTGACAACTTTCCCTCTCGATGTTCTCTGCACAAATAGAGAATGATCTGCATTTGGCCTTTTGAACCCATGCCATTCAATCAGATCTGAGAGCTTCTGAAACCAAGCTCTTGGACTTTGTTTAAGGCCATATATCGCCTTATGGAGTCTATAAACCTGTTGACACTCCCCCACAGCAACAAACCACGGAGGCTGCTGCATGTATACCTCCTCCTGTAGATATTCATACAAAAATGTATTTTTAACATCTAACTAAAATAAGGGCCAGTCACGTACCACATCAACTGAGAGCAGAAACATAAAGTGAAATGACGAGCAATAAGAGAGAATGTAACCAGATAATCAACACCGTAGGTTTGAGTAAATTCTGTGCCACCAATCTTGCCTTGTATCGATCAAGATTCCCATCTGCATGATATTTAATGGTAAATACCCATTTGCAACTGGCAATATAGGCACCCGGAGGAGCATACACCAAGCTCCAGGTACCACGTGATCGTAGAGCCGCTATCTCTTCTTCCATAGCTAAACGCCATCGGCTATCTCTCAATGCATCCGGGTAAGTCCGTGGCACTCCTTCAGCAGATAAAGCAACTGAAAAGTTGTGAAACTCCCATGTCAGGCGATGAAAGGATACATGTGAAGCAATTGGATACGAGGCACATGTACGCTTTTGTTTCCTAATAGCAATGGATATGTCCATGTCCTCAGTAACCTCCTCTTGCACTGATCCCTGTACATAATTATCGCCATTACCATCGTTAGCGACCATGTTATCAGGACTTACATGGGGCATGCTGGATGATTAGCCATGACCATGAGCAGTAGCTGGCCGATGGGTATAGTACTTGGGTAATGGTAGAACTTATTGCATAGTCGGCCGTGTAGAGGTGGTGGAGGTGGCGGTGGTAACGGTGGTGGTGGTGTAACAATAGGAGAAGACAACGGAGTAGGAGGTGGCTTGTAGATCTGGGTATCCGATTCTGAAGAAGCCAACCTATCACCTGTAGGAGCGAAATACATTACATACTCAAAAAAATGTGACATCAACACTAATATAATATTTCCTCCGTAATGGATCATAGCATCGATACCCCTTCTGTGTCCTGGAATACCCAACAAACACACATTTGACAGCTCTAGGAGAGAGCTTGTCAAGACCTGGAGTCGATTGGTGAACAAATGCAACCGAACCAAAGACACAAGGAGTAAGAGAGAACAACTCATTCTCAGGGAAATCCATAAAGAAAGGAATTTTCTCACCCAAGACAGACGAAGGCATACGATTCACAAGATAACATGCGGTAAGAACCACATCTCCCCAAAACGAGTGTGGTGCACGACTATGAATAAGAAGGGTCCGAGTGACATCCAGTAAATGACGATGCTTCCTCTCAGCAACACCATTTTGCCGAGATGTATAGGGAAAAGAAGTTTGGTGAATTATACCACGAGAAGACCAAAAACGTGAGATAATCCGGATGTTGAATTCCAACGCATTATCAGTCCTGACAAACTTCATAGATGCCAAGAAAACATTTCGCACTTCAGTAATAAAGTTTTTGATTACATCACCCTCTTCAGATTTATTTTTCAATAGAAAGACCCACGACAAGCGAGAAAAATCATCTACAACTTCCAGATAAAAACGATGTCCCTGATGATCAGGAACACGACTTGGACCCCATATATCAACATGAAATGACTCAAATAGGGAGCTACTGCTCCGACTCTGACGACTGGGAAAAAGTTGACCGGTGATGCATTCCCAATTGACACGCTTCACACTGAAATGAGGAAGTAGGAGAAATCTGCGGCAAGATGTGGCACATCTTCTGAAGAGAGATGACCAAAACATAGATGCCACGTATAGGGAGAAACCGATCCGGTCGACTGATAGGAAGCTCCTGCAAAAGGTGTGCGAACCAGCCTATAAAGTCCGCCCTGCTCACGGCCACACCCAATCACGCGACCCGTAAGGATGTCCTGAAAAACAAGAGAAGATGGGTCAAATATCGCTCAACAGTGTAAATCCTTTGTAAGCTGGCAAATAGACAATAGGTTCATAGAGAAATCCGGAGCATGTAACACATTCTGTAGACACATGGAAGGCGTCAAGGTAATCTCCCCCTGTCCTGTGATCGGGGAGTGAGTCCCGTCAGCTATCATTATGGTTCGTCCTGGAGGTACCTGTCTGTATGCAGTTAGCTGCTCTCTATCGCCACATAAATGATGTGTCATTCCAGAGTCCATAATCCATTCTTTAATCTCAGATCCATGACAATAGGTAAAAGCATAGGGGCTACCTGATGTACTAGCATAGGCGGATGTACTAGCAGAAGCTGAGGCTGCCACATCTGATTGGCCTCTTGGAGATGAGGCAGGAGGCATGATATCTCGAAGTCTGGCAACGAGATCATCAAATCTCTGATCAGAAGTCGTCGGTGGAGTTGACTCTACTTGCTTTGCTACTCACGCTGATGTTGGGAAACTATGCTTAGAATATCATGTATCCTCTGAATGGCCAGGACGATGACAATAAGTACTTGGCTAACGGATTCGACTCCCTCTACCACGGGGTCCACGTCCACGAAAGGATGAAAAACCACCTCTGCCTCTGGATGTTGCCAGTGCCGAAGAAGTCTGTCCATTAGTAGTAGTCGGAAATGTGATCCTGCTAAGTCGATGGAAAGCTTCCTTCATTGGAGGAATAGTGGCATCCGCAAGGATTTGAGAGCGAGCAACATCATACTCTGGATCAAGTGCTGCAAGAAATGCACCAACCATGGTAGCATTCCGGTAGGTCTTTTGTTGTTCAGGAGTAGCCGTCATAGGCATGAAGGTGTGAAGCTTCTCAAACATTTCACGCAAGGATGTGTACAATGAGTGTAAGGGTCTTCCATTCTGCTTGCTCGTGAAAATATCATGCTGCAATTGGAGTATCTTGGTCTCAATCCGTGCTTGAGAGTAGGTTGTGACTAGAATATCCCACATGGCCTTGGTCGTGGGCTGATGTAGCACGTCATTGGTGATCTCGATCGTCAATGTACCTGACAGCTAGACTTTGGCGTATGCGTCATCCGCCTCCTAAGAGGCGTGAATCCATGTTTTCTCCACCGGTTCATCATCGGTAAGAACTGCATGGCTCAGAGTTCATAGTTCGTCTCGTCCATCTTGACAATTGGCGTCGGACCTCTGAAGGCATCTGTGGTGGCTACATCGACTTTGTTGTCTGACATATTTCCGGACGGAGATCACAGGGATATCATAGACCAAAGATAGTTGTCTACACAAACATGTGAGGATTCGATTGCATATGTAGACTTATGCAATCAATTCCATCACCCGAAGAAGACCCGAGTAGCAAGCACGCCGAGAGGTGGCGACGCACGCGCGTAACCGGGAACCGGGAGGGCACGCACGCGCCTAGGCGAGGAGGCGCTGGGAGGGTGCGGCGCCGAGAGGGGGGCAGCGCCGAGAGGAGGGGTGGTGTCGGGCGGGGATGGGCGGCGCTGTTGGCGGCGACGGAGGATGGTGGCTGGTTGGGTTAGGGTTAGGGTATACGAGCTCCGGTCTAGGTTCGCCGCTCTGACATCATGTTGGGAAAAAATAATAGCTTGTTATTTCTGAGAACCCTAGGCTCTCTTATGTAGAGGAGAGTCCTATGGGTAAATTACATAAAGCAGGTACATAGAAAATAAAATGATAAAACGGGTACCTAAAAATATGTTAATATTTCTACAATCTCTTTTGGTAAATGTAACTTTCATTGTTGAGCTTGAGCAGATTTTCTATATGGGATAATCACTATACACATTTGAATCAATTAGAGACCCCAAAGACGGTTATGAAATCCTATAACACGGAAGGTTGAAAAATTACCATATTTTGACCTCATTGAATAAAATATGAGATTACCAACATCAAAAGCTGTTATAAACTTATATGTTGTAATCAATCCTTGATCTTGATTTTGATGTGATGGATCGTGTGTAAAGACAGGGGTGAAGTCTGATTTGAATGCATAAGTTAAGGTGATTGGCAAATAGTCTATAGTGGTAATGTAGAACTTCTGGGGGTTGCACATGCAATTTATCTATGAAAGACAATAGCTCAAGGCATTAAAGTAGTATGCATCCATCTGACTTTATGATTCAGACATTTGTATCATATAATACATTAATAGTGTACGTCTTTTATGCATAGTGGAGTGATGGAATTCTACACCTAATTTGGTAAAATCTGCATCTTAGAGTGCTTTTTTTGGGGCATTATTGAAAATGCAAACTATGATTATTCCTAATTAGTTTAAGTTTCATATAAACATTGATTCATTTAAGGAAGTGGTATAACTTTGTACAATAGGAGCTTAATTATTTATCCTATGTCAAGCTCTGTAATGAGTTAAAGAATGGCTCCATGTTATGTGCACCTCCATCACTGTCGCGTGTTTCCTTCATATACACTTTCGGGCACGGGCACTCGAGCTCCCATGCATTGTTGGAGCCAATGACATTGTCTCCTCTGTGTCCCTCATAACCGTGTCCTTTCACTTCTTGCCTATGCTTGCAAGCTCTTCCACCACCTTGGCCAAGTTGCTGCTCTCCCCCCTTTCCATGTTGTTGCTACCTCTATGAACATTGTCTTTGCTGCCACATCGTCTTCCAGGTGAAAACATCCCTACCTTGCCCTGGAATGTGCACGTTGCTGCTCCCACAAGTGTCTTTGTAGACCCTACTTGATTTTTATCTTTTGTAGAGGGAAGTAACACTGGATGTGTTGGGTTACTGTGGTAAGAAACGAACTGGGATACTTATAAAAGAACCCTCTTGAAACATGGCTCAAAAAACTTTAAGATGGATACCTTTTTTGAAATTTCAGAAAAGTCCCTTGAATTTTTTTCTGCTATGCCCAATATTTGGTGATTTGCATGGATGTCCAAAGTATTGAAATTTATACACCACTTTGTTGGCTGGGTATTAGTTGTTGTTGAAAGAAGGTTGAATCAACTGATATGAACTTTTCAATATGGGGGAACCAATGCAACTCAAATCATTTGATTAAACTGTCCATTTCTTCTTGTTGTTGCTACCTCTATGAACATTGTCTTTGCTGTCACATCGTCTTCCTGCTGAAAACATCCCTACCTTGCCCTGGAATGTGCACGTTGCTGCTCCCACAAGTGTCTTTGTAGACCCTACTTGATTTTTATCTTTTGTAGAGGGAAGTGACACTGGATTTGTTGGGTTACTGTGGTAAGAAACGAACTGGGATACTTATAAAAGAGCGCCCTCTCGAAGTTCTTTGAAACATTGCTCAAAAAACTTTAA
Organism: Ottelia alismoides; assembly: GCA_037367405.1. Taxonomy (NCBI): domain Eukaryota; kingdom Viridiplantae; phylum Streptophyta; class Magnoliopsida; order Alismatales; family Hydrocharitaceae; genus Ottelia; species Ottelia alismoides. The sequence goes on from JAZKJV010011538.1 coordinate 89,568, forward strand.
GATGGATACCTTGATTTTTGAAATTTCAGAAAAGTCCCTTGAATTTTTTTCAGCTATGCCCAATATTTGGTGATTTGCATGGATGTCCAAAGTATTGAGATTTATACACCACTTTGTTAGCTAGGTGATAGTTGTTGTTGAAAGAAGGTTGAATCAACTGATATGAACTTTTCAAAATGGGGGCATGGCCTCAAATTTCAGCAATATTCGGTCGAATTACTGTCGAATATCGATATCCTGTCGAATATCGATATCCTGTCGAAATCAAAATTCGACTGAAATGGCTGAAATGACCGAAATATGGGGGTCCTAATACAAAAATAACCGAAATTCGACCGAAATTCCGTTTAGTTCGGTCACCAAAATGGTGACCGAAACCGACGTTTAGGGCCTTGGATGGGGGGAACCATTCAACTCAAATCATTTGATTAAACTGTCCGTTTCTTGTAATTTTCATTATAATCAAAAGGATTCAGTTTTTGGTGGCGATTGCTTTTTTTATTGGCTTGATCCTCTGGAAAGCAATCCATTCTTACTTAATGATTGATTTGATGAAATGAAATTTTGAGTGTAATTTTGGCTTTATTCTTTTTCCTTTTTAGCCCTTTCACTTCTTTCCCCCCGGCTCCATTTTCATTCCTTTTCTTCTTTTCCCTCACGTAGCTTGGAATGCTCTTCTTTTCCTCCACACATATTTGCACATTCACCTCTCCAATTCCTTTTTCCACATTCTTCTTATTGTTTCTCTTCGTGAAATTCTTCCGATTGCCTCAATAAGGTTTATTTGCTCAAAAAGTACTGTATGGTTGGACAATAAGTCCAATAAATACCTAGTTTTCAATCACTTGGTGACTTTGACCAAGACTGGTTGGGCAGGACCTTGGAAAAAAGCTGACGAGAATAGCTAAAGATTGGTCTTGTTTTGGGCATTGTACAAAACTCTATATTGGCTGTTGGTCAGTCAAAATTGGGTCGTTGTTTCCAGAGGAGCACACCTCTCAATTGGTTAGATTTTTTTGGCTGTTCAATTCATGTGAAATTTATTTCATCTATTCTGAACTTTAAATTTCCTTGGTCTGGTTTGAATTAGCCCTAAGGTCTTATAAAACCTACGTTTTTATGAATCTGATTTTGGACGTAATCCATCAGAATCTTGGCAGTTTTTTGATTTTGAATTTCCATCTACTTTTTAGACTCGTATCCACTCCTTTTTCTTCCTTTCTGGTAACTTGGTTATAAATGTGAACCGTCAACAATACTAAATAATTTTATGTCCTATGTTATTGCATAGATGTGGAATCTTTTATTTTTGAGTCAAATAGTCGGAGAATCGTATTGCATAACAGACCCCCCTCCTGTTCTTAACAATGGACCATGTTTTCAGTTTAGGTTGGGAAGTGGAAAGAAAGGAATGAGGGAAGCCCGTCATTAGCTGAGAAATTTTGATGGCAACTGTGAATGAGGATTTCTGAAAATGTTTATACACGGGTGGTGTGACGGGGCTTGGGATGTGAATCTTTCCTTAACCTGGAACCTTTTATGTAGTTTGTGTATTGGCCCTGCTGATGTGTGATATTTACATTTGCGCAGTATTATAAATCCGTGTGAAGTGCAAGCACTTGTCTGTTGAAGATTTTTTGTGCTGTAGAAAATTAGTTGAATTGCTGATTGTTCGTATTTGCTTATTTATTATCAATTCTCTTTGCGTAACCACGTAAATGGTATGATGGTAGTGCAGTCTGCGTACTACCCTAAAGACCAGGGTTCAAATCCTCTCTTGTTAGGGGTTGCATTTGGTAGTCGACAACCAGTGTAAAAAGTAGTCGAATCTTTCAACATGGATTTGAGCGAGAATTTATGTAGCCGACCCTACTTATAGTAGGAGATAGCTTTGCCATTTTATTATCAACTCTCTTTGCATTTGCAGGTATTGCAGTTCGAACCACTAATAGACCTGGTTCACAGCTGTTAGGAATCAACGGAAGAGATGATGCTCCTCTGGTGAGTTTTTTGTTGCTATTCCTTCTTTATATGAATATCTTTGTCCACTGTATTCAACAGATTATTATTATTATTTCACTTCTGGCAAGCAGACGAATAAATGTTTAAAGTATACGATGAAGAAAGAACAACTCACAAACATCTTCTCAAAAACAACTTTCCCCAGAAGCGTTATGATTTTTTGTGCAACAACTGAGTTATGATGGACATCTATGTTCCAGTTTGACAAGAGGCATTACTTTATTTATAATTCTCAGAATATTTTGCTGTATATGACAATAAGTCAAGTTTGTTTCAAGATTTTGAGAGATATTAAAAGGATTTAGGAGATCATACCAGTAAAGTTGCAATCCTCTTCAAGTTCAAACTTAGATGTCCATCATGCCTCACTTATCGAATGGATAGCCATGGCGCTTCTTAAATAATCCCAATGTGAAGATAGCGATAAGTTGTTTATAAAAGAGATAGGGGGTAGCAATCTTCTCATAGTTGCATCATTGTGAATGTTATAACTGTCGACCTCAACTCTTATGAAAAACATATACCACAGCTATATAGGTAACATATTTGTTACTCAAGGACATGGGAATATGAGGGGTAGTTTTGGTACTCAAATCATCTAAGAGACTCCACGTCACCCCACAAGTTTTATGTTGCATCATTGTGAATGTTATAACTGTCGACCTCAATGTGATTCATTCTCTTATGAAAAACATATACCACAGCTATATAGGTAACATATTTGTTACTCAAGGACATGGGAATATGAGGGGTAGTTTTGGTACTCAAATCATTTAAGAGAATCCACGTCACCCCACTAATTTTATGAGCCATGTCACAATACTCAACTTCATAACTAGCATGAGTAAACCACATACGTTTCTAGTGTCATTCGACAATAATAGCATAAAAAGACAATCAAATAATTATGGGTGTACGAAAAAGATTATTTAACTTAATTTACTTAATTATGATTATGATTTGGTCTAAAGGGCGGGGATGTAGTCAAATGGATTAGGACAATGGATTGTGAATCTACTATGTGCTGATGTAGTCAATTCAATTACCGTCTTTCGCCCATAAACAATTTCAAATTCTAAAAATTCTATTTTCAATATTCTTAATTCTTATTTACGGCGGCGGAGATTAAAACTATCACTATAAATAAGGTTGCAACGTTGATGGTAGATCTATATTAAATATGGCATGCATAATTTGCATATAAAGCTACATGATCGAAGTGATTATTATTTATGAAATATAGTTTTTTGCTTGGGGGACCCTTTTATATATTTTAGTATAATGCATACGTCCTACCATTTGCTGTAGCAATGTTTCCGTACATCGTAACTTGCGTGGCTAACCATGAAGTTATTATCTTGTTGAGTGATTGTTAAATATATTTGTTTTCCATCATTGCTTCTGTAGTGTTTAGTATCTTTAAAGATATCAGTTGGCCTTGACTCTATAGTAGACTCAGTGGAATTTGATGGTGGTTTGAAGCCTGGCATGCCGACGTTAGCTTGTATTTCTCGTATACTCTGTGCTCCTAGCAACATTAATGCCCAAAAAATAACGAAATCACTTAAGATCTTCAGCAAAAGAGATCTTATGTAAGATGTACTTCTCTTGAAAACCAATGATGTCATCATCGGTTAAGGATCATATCGCCAACCTAAAGAACTTGATCGTAAATCCACTTGTCTTCCTTTGGATAGAAGGGTCAAAAACCAATTTTAGCATTGTTGTTGTTAAGTTTGTCAAACCATGCTTTAGGAATTTTTTAGATCATATATTGATTTTTTTACTTTGCATATAGACTCCCTCCACCTGTTATCATGGAGGTTGGCGTTTGGCCATGAAGACTTCCACTGCAAGATCACCATAAAGAAATGCATTTTTTGTGTCTAACTGTTATAACAACCAATCTTTGTCAACTGCATTGGAGATAGGGGGATGAATGTATCTCAGGCGCGTGGTCTTCCTTTTATGTTGTGTGAATCATTTAGCAGCAAGGCAGGCCTTTATATACTCTATAGTGCCATTTGGGTTATATTTGCTCATCATGACCCATTGATAGAAGACAATATTAGCATCACATAGACAGGGAACATAGTCCAATGTTCCTATAGAAAATAAGCGATCTCATCTCATATCCTCATCCATCACATGGTCTTGCAAGGTCTCGCGATAATGCGTCAAAATTGTATTGCTGTCATAATGAAATTGCGTAGTGAGAGCTGGGATTACAAATACAAGTAAAATGCCACTTAGGATGAAAAGTAGATGTTCTCATTGACTTGAATTGAGCAATGGGATTATTATCAATAATCTGTACACTTGTGGGCAGTGGACATTGCCCGCCAGAAGATAATTCTCCTCATGTCAGTTTCAAATGCCTCGTTGTTATGATGTTGGATGTAAATGGCAAAGCTACATAAGTATAAAATGGCAAATGCCTCAAATGCCTCATGATAATTCTCCTCATGTTGTTTTCTCCCACTATAAGTAGGGTCAGCTACATGGATTCTTACTCAAATCCATGTTATGGTTTAGGATGCACATATAAAAAAGGAGGCATGAGTGAACACCCTAGTGCAAACCCTTTCTTGGTGACATTGACATGTTGCATAATTCACTGATACTGTGGCGTAAGGCACACATTTGCAGTGAACTGTACTAGAGTACATGCAAAGACTATGGTTTCCTCAAGGATAATTGACTTTTGTGTTGATTAAAGTTGATCTTCGGACAATCATGGACTAGACTAGGTTGATTGGATTTTTTAACACCTTTGAAGACCAAGGTTTGAAATGATGATATCATTTCGATCAACAACCTGAAATGGGATATATCGGGGGTAAATCATGATATATCGTCGATATAGGTAAAAATCTCGAAAATGGTTCAAAACAGTGATTTCTTCCAAGTTAAGATCATCTTTATTCTTAAAAGAGTAAATAACAAAGATATACTTACATGCAAGAATGTAGTGTTTTTATCATATCAATACACATTACATCGTACATATTGTTATGACTGCTTTGAGTTATGGAGAAGGAAATGATGGAATTTGAACGATAACAACTTAGAAACAAAATGATGTGTAATTAGTACATTAGATTTATTTTTTAAGAAAAAGAGGGCATGACGTCGCAAAGATGCCTACCGAATGTACATTGGCATTATATTAGATTGCATATGTTGTGTAAACAAAATGCTGAGTTATATTGGATATTAAAGCAGACAAACTAGCGAGCATAATATGATATAGTTTTTAAAGAACATCAATCGTATTATCATATTTTTTAATGAAGGAAGATGAATTAAATTGATTAAAGCAAACTTTCTAACTGAACTACAACAACAACAACAAAGCCTTTTCCCACAATTAAGTAGGGTCGGCTACATGGATTCTTCGCCTCCATTCAGATCTATCTTGGGTCAATCTCGGACTTATATCCAAAAAAACTAAGATCCCTTCGTATAGTCTCTTTCCAACATTTCTTGGGCCGTCCTCGCCCTCTCTTAGCCGGCTCAACATCCCAACACTCGCATCTCCTAACCGGTGCATCAGTTGACCTTCTTTGCAAATGACCAAACCATCTTAAGCGGTTTTCTCGCATCTTATCCTCGATCGAAGCTACACCAACTTTCTTTCTGATTGCATCATTCCGAATCCGATCTTTGCGTGTATGTCCACACATCCATCTTAGCATTTTCATTTCTGCTACAGCCATTCTCTGCACATGTCTATGGTTCACATGCCAACATTCAGAACCATAAAGCATAGCAGGTCTCACGGCTGCTTTGTAAACTTTCCTTTAATTTTTAAAGGAATTTTCTTATTACAGAGAACAACGGAGGCTCCTCTCCACTTTAGCCAGCCTGCATTTATTCTATTAGTAACATCTCCATCAATTTCCCCATCATGTTGCAAAATAGATACCGGATATCTAAAAGAATCTCTCTTCTGAATGTTATCGTCACCAATCTTCACCTCGATTCCTTCACCATTGCTTCCATCAAAGGTGCATTCCATATATTCCGTCTTAGCGCTACTTATACGAAAACCTTTAGTCTCCAATGCACGTCTTCAAACCTCAAGCTTCTCATTTACTCCATCTCTAGTCTCGTCGATCAACACAATATCATCAGCAAATAACATACACCTAGGTACTCATCATGAATGTGACTTATCAACTCGTCCATAATCAAAGTAAAAAGAAATGGACTCAAAGTTGAACCTTGATGTAAACCAATGTTGATATCAAAATCGTCAGTCTTCCCCGTCGGGGTCCTTACACAAGATAAAGCCCTATCATACATATCCTTTATGAGATTAATGTATAGGACGGGTACTTGTCTCTTCTCCAAAACTCTCCACGGTATCTCTCGTGGGACGGAATCATAAGCCTTCTCCAAATCAATAAAGATCATATGAAGATTCTTCCTTTTAGCTCTATAACTCTCCATTGTTCTCCTCAACAAATGGATGGCTTCAATAGTTGAGTAACATGGCATGAATCCGAATTGGTTTTCTTTTACTTGGGAAACTTGCCTCAACCTTCTTTCGATCACACGTTCCCAAATTTTCATAGTGTGACACATCAGCTTGATACCTCTGTAATTTGAACAATTTTGAATGTCTCATTTGTTCTTATAAAGAGGCACCACGATACTCCTCCTCCAATCTTCAGGCATTTTCTTGCTTCGCCAAATAATATTGAATAGTTTCGTAAGCCAAGTCAAACCACACTCACCTAAAACATTCCATACTTCTACAGGGATATCATCCGGTCCTACACCTTTCCCAGGTCTCATAACCTTCAAAGCCTCCTCTACTTCCTTTCTTTGTATTCGTCTATAGCATGCACGATTCAAGTAACTTTCACTACTAGCTAGATCACCCAAAGTGATCTCTCTATTTCCTTCCCCAATGAAAAGTTTATGAAAGTACTGCTCCCATCTAGTCTCTATATCCTTCTAAATAAGAAGCACGTGACCTTCCTCGTCCTTAATGCATCTCACTTGAGAAAGGTCTTTGGTCTTTCTTTCTCTTGCTTTGGCCAACCTGAATATATCCTTCTGGCCCTCCTCAGAATCGAGATTTTTATACAAAACTTCATAAGCTTTTGACTTAGCTTCGCTTACAGCCTTCTTTGCTTCTTTCTTCGCTATCTTATAGTATGTGACAGTTTCCTCTGTTATATCCTTAGACATAGCTTTAAAGCAAGCTCTTTTAATTTTTAGCTTCTCTTGCACCTCTTCACTCTACCACCAAGCCTCCTTTTGAGCCGGAGCTCCTCCTTTTGACTCGCCTAGCATCTCTTTGGCTACCTTTCGGATACAAGATGTTACTGCCTCCCACATCTCGTTTGCACTACCGCTACAATCCCAAGATAAGTCTTCTAAAACCTTCTCCCTGAAGCTTGATTGCTTCAGCGGAAGATTCCACCACCTAGTTCTAGTGATGTTAGGAACCTTCCTTTTCTTTACCAGCCCTTTTATTTGTAAATCCAAGACTAACAAGCGATGTTGGGTTGTCAAACTCTCTCCAGGGATTACTTTGCAATCTTTGCAACACAACCGATCTCTTCTCCTCAACGCAAAGTAATCTATCTGTGTTCTAGTTGAGCCACTCTTATAAGTAATTAAATGCTCCTCCCTCTTCTTGAAAAGAGTGTTTGCTATGAAAAGATCATATGCAGTTACAAAATCCAGAATGACTTTTCCCTCTTCGCTTCTTTCCCCAAAACCATGTCCTCCATGCACACTTGCATATCTTGAAACATCTTTTCCCACATGTCCATTAAGATCTCCACCTATGCAAACCATCTCTCTTTGTGGGATTCCTTGTAAAATCTTAATCCAGATCCTCCCAAGAAGCTTGTTTAGTCCTTTCATCTAAACCAATTTGCGGTGCATAAACTGAGATGATATTCAAAATTTCTTCTTCAAGCACCAACTTTAGCAAAATAATCCGATCTCCAAATCTTTGCTCCTCAACCACACAACAAGGTTCAGAAATGCGGTATGCGGTATTCGTTCGGTCATGTGGTCTAAAGCGAGTAAGCGGATATGCGGAAGAGTATACGGAAGTATTTGCGGTTCATGCGGTTTATAATATTTTAATTTAAAATATTATAAAATAAATATTAAAATATGTTTATATATAAAAGTTGATGATATAACAAAATTCAGAATCAAAATTTCAAATAAGATAATATAATCAATAAGATATATGATTATTTTTTAGTGTGTATTTTGAATTTAATGCATATATACATATACAAAATTGGATACAACAGGGAATACATGATTCTATAAGAAAACATTTAATGTATATATAGATCCTATAGATAACAAAAACTAAAGAATAATCATAGGTACATACACCCAAAATTATACACATATATGTATCTCCAAGGGATAAAATATGTTGACACAAAAAATAGGGGAAGATTGTTTGCATATAAAATTCATTAGAAATACAAAAATGTAAAGTGTCAGAATGTTAGTCAATTATTTCATGTTTTATTTGAAGAATTAGAATGAATTTCATTATATAGAAAGTTCAAAAGTAGTAGTAAACAATTCATTAATAATTGTTGAGAACAATGGAAAAAATGGATAAGAGAAAAAGTATCCTAGATTATATTCTCAAATGCAACAAATACGAGAATAATGAAAAGATGCATCAATGCGAATGATGATATAAGAGTTGCTCGGAACAAAATCGAGTTAATGTATCATCAACATGCCATGGATTAACAAGAATCCTATTAGATATGCGGCCGCATATGCGGCCGCATATGCCGCATATGCGGCCGCATATGCCGCATATGCGGACCGCATATGCGTTTTGACCGCATACTGCCGCATATGGCATATGCGCTTCGGTCAAGTGACCGAATACGCATATGCGGCCGCATGGACCGCATTTCCGAACACTGCCACACAATCCTTCAAATCTTTATGAACAACCACTCCAACACCGTTTCTGCCCTTATCTTTACCTGAATACCAAAGTTTAAAGCCTGTCTTCTCCATCTCCCTTGCTTTCTCTCCAACCCATTTAGTCTCTTGAAGACATAATATATGAATCTTCCTTCTTTCCATTGTATCCACTATCTCCATCAATTTTCCAGTTAAAGTACCAATATTCCAACTACCAATCCGTAACTTTCTTTGCAATCTCTTTTGGACTAACTTCTTTACTCGCATGCGTCCATTATGCGATAACCCTTGCAAATTTTGGACTGCTTCCGGGCGGTGATGCAGTGGAACTAGCTTATTTACCCGCATGCGTTCCTCATGCGAGAACCCTTGCAAATTTTGAACTACATCTAGGCTGCGATGTAGCGGCCCTTGCCAATTTTTCATTGCATTCGGGCGATGCAATGCGTCGCAAGTAGGGAACGCCCCAACGAAATCTGTATGTTTGCTTAAATCCATGTTTAAAAGATCCGAACGAATTCGAGATAAATTTCTAAAAAGTGTTCTTAAAAGAACACTATTTAGGAATTTATCCGAACGGTTTCGAGATAAATTCATAAATAGTGTTCTTAGAAGAACTTTAAGAACACTATTTAATAATTTATCTCTCCCGCGCTGGTTGTCGGCTACCTAACGCGCAACCCTCCTCATTTACCCGAGCTTGGAATCGGCCATGGCTGAGTTGGAATAGTTGGGATATGAGATTCTCTATCACTATATTACTAATCGGTCTAACTGAACTATTGAAAAAAAATCAATTGGAATATGTTGGGACATGAGATTCTCTATCACTATATTACTAATACTTACTAAGTATCAACTATTAAATATTAAATAATAACATGTATAATATGTTGAACCGACTAATCGGTCTAGTTGGACGATTATTGCAAGAGTGCCTAGAAAGACCATGTCCATGAGAAGCTTATTATTTTGTCTAAAAAAGCAGTTGAATAATTTGGTTTACCTTTTTTCAATACGTATGCTCTTATAGATGTACCTTGACCTTTGCTGCTCCATCCTTCCGTCTTCCATCCGCCTCCTTTCATAGACAAGTTATTATATGTGAGAAATCCCTTCGCCCTATATTCTATCAATCAACTCACATCTTCTATCCTCTCCAACCACTCATTCTTTTAGGAGAAGCGTCGTCTCTACTATTGAGAAAGTTTACACAAGAACAATTTGCTTTGGTTTTAACCCATTATCGTGGGGTAAAATAGATTTTTGTTTACTTTAATAATGGGGAGAAAGAATGAATCGTTGTGTTTTTTCATGAGTCTAGGGTCTCTTATATGGAGAGAAACCCTAGAGAGCTAAAAGAGGGAAAATAATTATATGACCCCGTAGGGTTGCAAGGCTCAAATAAAATAGAGAATACAATAACTCTAACAATCCTCCTTAAGTTAGAGCATATCTGTTGATCATGCCCAACTTAGAAATCAAATACTATAAGCGCTTCTTTGGTAGCGCCTTCGTGAAGATGTATGCAAGATGAAACTCACTGGACATATGTGGGATGGTTATCTTTCCTCGTACTGCACCACGAATAAAGTGACCGTCAATCTCAATATGTTTTTTCCGCTCTTGGAAAACTGGACCGGTGGTGATGTACGTGAAAGATTTGTTGTCACAGTATAAAGGCACTAAAGTAGCTACTGAAATTCCAAATTCCTGTAAGAAAGAGACAAACCATGTGATCTCACCAGTGGCTTGTGCCATTGCCATGTATTCTTCTTGTGCACCTGATCTGGAGGCTACTGTCTGCATCTTGCTTCGTCAAGTGTCCAGATTCCCCCCAACGAAGATGGCATAGCATGTAGTGGATTGACAATCCTCAAGTGAATTTGCGTAGCCAGCATCTATATAGGCAGAGACATCGGTGCGACCATCGACTCCATAGAAGAATCCACATACAAGAGATTCCTCCAAGTATCGAAGGATCAGAAGTACATCCTGTCAATGACTGTAAAGGGGTCTTTCCATATGTTGGTTGGCTCTGTTCACATCATATTATATTTCTGGTCTAGTGATAATGAGGTAGAGAAGTTTACCCACTATGCTTCTATACTGTGTAGTATCCTCAATGACATGATCAATAGTCGTGGAATGTTTTCTCACTTTTGTAGGGATGCCAAATGGTTTGCAACCAAGTAGTCCAACCTTAGTAAGAATGTCTAGGAAATACTTCCTTTGGGAGGGATGGAGTCCCTCTGTAGTGTGTATTACCTCAACGCCAAGAAAGTCACGGAGTTAGCTAAGATTCTTCGTGACAACGATCTTCTAGAGGAAAGTCTTGGTATCTTAAATGTTGCCTTCGTCGCCTTCGGTGACGACCATATCATCAACATAGACTGCAAGAATGACGGTTGTGGTTGGCCGTCGTTTGACGAAGGCAGAGGAGACATTTACCATCATATGAAACCCAAGAGTGCTAATCTTAGTAGTAAGTCTATCAAACCATGCCTTAGAGCTCTACTTCAGGCCATAGATGGCCCAACGAGGATGGCATAGCATGTCAGGCTCCTCCTTGAGGTCACTATAAAGGAAGGCATTCTTTACATCAAGCTGGTAAATTTGCCATGCCATATTAGCCGCAACAGAGAGGATGGTGCATGGCAATTGGAGAGAATGTCTCTACTTTATTGAACCCAAGGTTTGTACGAAGCCTTTTGCAACTAATCAAGCTTTCAATCTATCAATGGACCCATCATGCAACTATTGGTCGTAAAGACCCATCCGCAGGCCACTGGTCGAACTTCCGAGGGGCATGTTACGGGATCCTACATGCCTCGGGAGCTTAGAGCATCCATCTCCTTATCGATGGCATGTTGTCGGCCTTGGTCCTGTATTGCACTATGATGATCTCTGAAAATGGAAATGGCATCCATGGCATCTGCAAACCTCTTGTCACAACCGGTGTTGTAAAAGGCGTGAGACGCTCGAGGTGCTAGCCGCTTGACTAGATGCTCGCCCCAAACAATCGTGGTGTTATATATATATATATATATATATATTACATATATTTATGAAAATATAATCTTATATGCCTATGCATATATATTTATATATATGTGTGTGTGTTTGTATCTATATGTGCATGCATATATTTTTCTCAAAAAAATATTACACACATACACATAGCTAAATTACAATCTAATATCGATCCCATATATATATGTAAGTGTATGTATAGTTATTTATATATGCGTATGTATGTGTATGTAAGTATATATTATGTCTGCAATTATAGTACTTTTTTAAATGAAAAGAGGGTGGATTCCCAAGCTGGGACCCACCACGCAGTAAGGTTTTATATTATATGAAACATGTCAAGTTACATCTTTACAGGATGAACAGAATGCCCTACATCGTTGTAACACATTCTCATAACAAAGGAGTTGGTCATGGAAAATGACCTTATTTCTTCCACACCAGATAACCTACAACATCGCAAAAGGGTAAGAACTGCATTCATGACCATTTCCACACAGTTCTGATGGATTTCCAGAAATTCGTGTCGTAATTCTCTTTTAGCCAAGACATAACCTTCTTCCAAACCTCAATGGAGTGCCAACAGGTGTAGAAGAGATGTTCCAAATCCTCCGATGCACGTCCGCATCTATCACATTTAACGTCTTCCACCCTCAGCATCTGGCCCGTGCGTTTCTTTGTAAATTTCCTGCAAGTCTGACTAGCCAAAGGAATACCTTAATTCTTTTAGGTATTCTATTCCATGTTATTCCAACATCAAATTTGCTATCATCATGTACGTCAATGCTATCCTTTGAAAAGAAATGGTATTCTTTTTTCACCGTGTATCGACCATCCTCCCAAGTGAAATGGTTCCGTGTAGTAGGAGACTCCATCAGTGCTAATTTACCCTGCATTCTCATGAAATCCTCTTGCCTCTGGTCTGAGAGCTCGCGAATGAAGGTAGCTGTCCAGATCCGTGTTCCCACACCTTGACATCTTTGTCTCTTGCAACGACGAAGTGGTGAGGGAACTACTCCCCCAAACTCTCATCACCTGTTAGTTATTCTGCCAGAATCAGGAAACCTCACCATCTCCCAACACCGACCGCATCTTTATCACCATCGCCGAAGTATGCTGCCAATACCTTGCTACAGCGATGACTGAACGCGCACCTCCCCCGTCGCCAAAGAACCCAATACCACGTAAATCTTTTTCAAAAGCCAACATACCCAAGGTTCAGAATTGCGGTATGCGGTGTTCGTTTGATCAGGCGGTCCCGAGCGAGTATGCGGAAGCATATGCGGATTATGCATTTTGCATTATTTTATTTAAAAATATTAAAAAAATACAGTAAAAAATGTGATTATATAAAAATGTTGATGATCTGGCGAAATCCAAAATCAAAAGATTCAAATAAGATAATATAATAGATAAGCTTGATATTTTAAATTGATTATTTTTTAGTGTATATTTTGAATTTTATGCATATATACACATACAAATTTGGATTCAACAGGAAACACACGAATTCTATAAGAAAACCTTTAATGCATATATTGATCCTATAGATAACAAAAGATAAAGAATAATCATAGGAATACAAATCATACACCCAAAATTATACATATATATATGGATCTCCAAGTGACAAAACTTGTTGAGACAATATATATATGGTAAATTTGTATTTGCATATAAAATTTATTAGAAGCGAAAAAATGTAAAATGTCATAATGTTAGTCAATTATTTCTTGTTTTATTTGAAAAAATAGAATGAATTTCATTAGATAGAAAATTCAAAAGGTAGTTAGGAACAATGGAAAGATATGGATATGAGAAAAATACCTTAGATTATAGGGTTTCTATCAGTCGTGCCCCTTTGAGATATTGTAATATCAATTATGCCCCTCCCTTTTTTGGGATATCAGTTGTGCCCTTGACTTCTTGTCGTTCTGTCACTTGTGCCCCTCTGTTACTTTGATCGTCAATGAGTTGAACTTAACATGGTTTTTTTAAAACCATGGAGATGTTAAGATGGGCCTAACTATCCAAAAGCTCCCCCACCCATGCTACTCTTCTGGCCCTTCCTCCGTCGGTTGTTATCTCGGTGAATGGCACTGTCGTTCGAGCTCGCAGGTCTGTATGATCACATGCCACCAGTTGTAGCTGTAGTCGCTCACAATCTGTGCGCTCCTCGTCCTCAGTCTTCACCGCAATGACCATGTTCTGGAAGGCCACAAACGGGTGGAACCTATCAAGCATCAACAACCTATCGTAATCCAGATCAAACACATAAACTTGCATGATCCTTCGTAAGTATCTCGTGGAGCCACTTTGAGTCCGCATACTCGCTTACGATGATTGTGTAGATGTTGAAAAGGAATCTGCGAGGAGTCTGGCATCGAAGATGGTATGTTCTACAAAGTGTAAATCCAATCTGGAATCCGATGAATCGGAGCCATGTATATGAGTGAAGCGTACGGACATCGATGATTCGATAGAGGGGGATGCGAAGGGGACGGTATGAGGAGGGAGCGGTAGGTGCTGAGAACAAGCGACACGAGATCGGTGAGGTGGTTGCTTTCAAGGCGTTGGGAATGGGTGTGGAAGGTGACGAAGGGGTGGAATTCACCGCGAAGGAGAAGGCCATCACCAGAAAGAGCGGGATTGTAATCGACGGGGCCTTGGGAGAGGTCGATCCACAGGTAATGATCGACACCGAGAAGGCGGGGGATGGGGAGGAAATGGCGGAATCGCCAGAAGTGGGGAGCAAGCCCAGGTCAAGGAGGTAGATGTAGTACCGAGAGGGAGCAGGATGAGTCGTAGCGGTGCTCCTCGACGATGAGGTCGTCGATGATGCCGTCGGGGACAGAGTGGATGGAGGTGCGGAGGAAGGGGGAGGGGAGAAGGAGAGGTGGGGAGTGGGAGGAGGAGCCAGGGGTGGAGGTGGCTAGGGGGGGAGGAGCAGCAGTGGGCGGAGATGGCTGGGGAGGGGGAGGAGGAGGATGGGGAGTTAGAGGAGTAGATGCGGAGGTGGTTGAGGAATGGTAGGAGGAGGGGCGGCACCGGAGGAGGGGGAAGGTGGAGTAGGGAGTAGAGGAGAGGAGTTGGTGGACCTTTTTAACCTTTTTCTTTTATTTAATTCCCTTTGTTTCCCGATAGTTGACATCCATTTACAGTTAGGTTGGAAGACAACTAACCTGAGGGGCACAAATGATCATTGTGGAAGAAGTCGGGGGTACAACTGATATTCCAAAAAAGAGGGGCATAGCTGATATTGCAATATCTCAGAAGAGCACAACTGATAAAAACCCTAGATTATGTTCACAAATGCGGCATATACGAGAATAATGAAAAGGTGCATCAATCTAAATGATGATATGAGAGTTGCTCGGAAAAAAACCTAGTCAATGTGTCATCTACATGTTATGGATTAAACAAAAAGACGTGTATCCTATATGCAAGTCTCTTGTTCAGATATGCGGCCACCTATATGGCCGCATATGCCTCATAATCGGACCGCATATGCGTTTTGATCGTATATTGCTGCATATGGCATATGTGCCTCGGTCAAGTAACTGAATTCGCATATGCGGTCACATGGACCACATTTCCGAACAATAGACATACTGGATCATCCGATTTACCCCAAATTATGGCGACCCATTTAGCCAACGATGTCTTGTTCATAGCTTCTATTCTCTGCACCCCCAAACCTCCTTTCATCTTCAGACTAGTCAAGCGTGTAAAAGTCGGCCGACTAGTCTAGTGGGGGGGGGGGGTAGCCGACTCGACTAGGCCTGGTTGGCCATTAGTCGGCCCACCTGAGTAATCGACCGACTTTGACCTCGAGCTTTTTTATTTTTTATTTTGTCCTTTTTAAAGGCAAACTTGTACTAATATGCTTAATGTTATATTTAAAGTCAATTACTTCTTTTGTTTCATTTTGATAGTATAGAAAATGTACAAATCTATGTTAATATATAATAATATATGTATAAAAAATGCTTTATATATCTAATAATTAAAAAAATCGAATCCGACTAATGACCGACTAAATCCAATTAGTCGTCCGACTGTCGATTAATATTTTAACAGTGACCCTGTTGACCGAGTATTGACTACCGCTTTCTACAACCTTGCGATTAGTTACCATACGCCACTCAACTAGATGGATCCCTCTCTTCTCATGTTTTCCATTTGACCAAACATATATTCTTATTAAGGCTTTTATTTTATTACGGATTCCGGGGGGATCATCCTCGTGGAGCAGAAGAAAACCGGCATCGATGACATCACATGCTTAAGAAGTAATAATTTTCCACCTTTTGACAGTTGCGCTGCTTTCCACCCTACCATCCCCCCCTCCAATCAGTCCAGAATTGGCCTCCATTCCAAAGCCTTCACCCTACTTGCAACTATGGCTAACCCCAAATAAGTGATAGGCTGCTTGGCAATGGGGTGTCCCAACAATCCTACCGACACCTGAGCAGCCTATGGGGATAGACCAAAAGGAACAACTGCAGACTTTCCCATGTGTATCTGCAAATCAGACATGTCCCCAAAGATATCCATAATTTGTGACGCCCGTCGAATTTTTTCGTTGTTATCCCCGAGGAAGATCATTGTATCATCAACATATTGCAGCATGAGGATCGGCATATCCTCTCACATGTACTCAGAACACCACTCTGCCTCAAATGCTAATCTCATCATAATAGCTAACGCATTAGCAACAATGATGAAAAGCAAGGTGCAAAGGATACATGTGCCCCCCCCATTGAGGCCGAAAATGCATCACCCATTAGTCATAACATCATAAGATGCAATCGTAACCCACTGCTTAATCCAAGATATCCATAGAGAAGGGAATCCCCTCTTCTTTAGAGACGTTTAGAGGAAACGCCAGTCGATACAACGATAATCTTTAAAAAAGTCCACCTTCCAAAGCAGTCCCTTGGTCTTATTTCTCTTCCAATCTGCTACTATTTCTGACGCCAACAACAGTCCGTCTGTCATGCTTCTCCTAGGTTTAAAGGCAGTCT
This sequence comes from Ottelia alismoides, assembly GCA_037367405.1. Lineage (NCBI taxonomy): Eukaryota > Viridiplantae > Streptophyta > Magnoliopsida > Alismatales > Hydrocharitaceae > Ottelia > Ottelia alismoides. Next base: position 106,589 of record JAZKJV010011538.1, read on the forward strand.
GCTCTGGCGAAATAATGCTTGGTAGGACTTCCCTGAGTCTATTTGCAAGTATCTTGGCCACGATCAATAGAGCAATGGGTCTGTAATCTTCCACCCTATTCGAGACCTCTTTCTTAGGTAGCAGGAAAAGCAACGTCTTATTCAGATGGTCAAACCCACTGTAGAGATATATGTTATGTTATTTTGTACTGTTTTATCAATTTTCTTTTCTTCTATACTCTTAATGTAACTTACCCATAGGCTACTCTCCTATATAAGAGAGCCTAGGGCATATGGAATAAACAAGTCTCTTATTTTTCCCAACACGGTATTAGAGCGATGGTCCTAGACCGGAGTTCTCGAACCAAACCCTAACCCTAGCCCCACCTTCGAGTCCTACGCCCGCCGTCGGGCCTTGCGCTCCTCCGCGCGCCGCCGGGCCTCGTGCCTCCTCGTGTGCCACCAGGCCTCGCGAGCTCCTCCGCGCGTCGCCAGACCCTGCGTGCTCCTCCGCGCTATTCTGCGCGCCGCCAGCATCTCACGCGCACCTCCGCGCGTCGCCAGGCCCTCGATATCCCAAGCTCCTCCATCTCTCGTTTGATTCTCGTGCGTCACATCTCCCCGTGCGCCACATCTGAATCTGGAATCATACACATCTCCCGTGTGATCCTCGACGCTCCTCCATCTCTCTGCACGTACATCTGCTCCATGTGCGCTGTGACTTGACCGCAGATCGCCTAGTACACACCGCCTCTGTCTAGGGTTCGGCCAACCCTAGGATATCTTCATCAGCAAGGAGACCTTCGTCTGCGTCCCCACATTGATGGGTTTGGTTGCTTGAGTCTACACATGCAACCGAACCCATGAATGTCAGTGTAGACAATCATATCTTTAGTCTACAACCCCGGTCTTCCATTATCATCATGTCAGAAAGCAAGGCAGATATCCCATCTACATGCGTCTTCAGAGGTCCTGCGCCTATTGTGAAGATGGACGGGTCAAACTATGAATTGTGGGCAATGCAGTTCTTGAGTATGATTACTTCGACCGGTAAGAAGCACATTCTTACTGAGGAAGAGCCTGCTGAGAAAACTGTGGTCAACGCCTCATGGGAGGCAGATGATGCATATGCCAAGGTTTGGCTATCAAGAACATTAGCAATTGAGATTGCCAATGATATTCTCCATCAGCCCACTGCAAAAGCAATGCGAGATATTCTGGTTGCTACCGATTCACAAGCAAAGAATGAGACGAAGATTTACAACTCCAGCATGACATCTTCACAATCAAGCAGCATGGATGGCGTCTACACTCATTATACACGTCTTTGCGTGGAATGTTTGAGAAGCTTTACAGCTTCATGCCTCTCACAGCCTCTCCTGAGCAACAGAAGACCTATCGGAATGCCAAATCAGACCGCCTCAGCTATGGCAGCGAATCGAGGTCGTGGGGTCATCATCAGTTTCGTGGCCTTGGACCTCGGGGCAGAGGAGGTCATGTTCGGCCTTCATGCACTTTTTGCCATCGTTCTGGACATACCGAAGACACATGTTATTCCAAACATGGATTTCCTGCTTCTGCACGAGTAGCTGAACAGATTGAACCTCCATCTGCTTCATCTTTGGATCTGCGCTTTGACGATCTTGTAGCTCATCTGAGGGGCATTATTCCTCTATCCAGTCCCGTTGCCTCAGCACCTGCCTCTGAGAGTCATTCTGACGTTGCTGCTTCTGCATCCACCTGTACCTCAGGTAGCACTTATGCATTCACTAGCAGTAGTGGATCTGATACTTTAGAGTGGATTATGGACTCTGGTGCTACGCATCATCTGTGTAGTGATCGAGGTCTACTTACTGCCTACCGACAGGTTCCTCCAGTCCGTACTGTGGTTATTGCTAATGGGACGCACTCCCCGATTATTGGTCAGTGGGAGATTGGCCTGATACCCTCTATGCACCTCAAGAATGTGCGGCACGCACCTGCTTTTTCTATGAATTTGTTATTCATTAGCCTACTTACAAAGAATTTACATTGTCGAGCAATTTTTGATCCATCTTCTCTCATTTTTCAGGACATCCTTACGGGCGACGTGATTGGGTGTGGTTATGAGCAGGGTGGCCTATATCGTCTCAGTCGGACCCCATATGTCGGAATCTCCTCTCTTCTTGTTGGATCTGTCTCTCCATTGCTGTGGCACCAGCGCTTTGGCCATCTACCGCTTCAGAAGTTGTGTCGTGTTTTACCCAGGTTTCACCTCACACGTCCATCCAATGTGAGGCTTGTTAGTTGGGAAAGCATCATCAGTCTACCTTTCCCAGTCGTCAAAGTCGGAGTAGTAGTTCCAAGTTTGAGATGTTTCATGTCGATATCTGGGGTCCTAGTCGTGTTCCTGATCATCAGGGGGACACGGGTTTTATATGGTTATTGTAGATAATTTTTCTCGTGTGTCTTCGATTTTTTTGTTAAAGAATAAATCTGAAGTGGGGAATATAATCATAAATTTCATCAATGAAGTTCGTAATGTTTTTTCTGCATCTGTAAAGATTGTGAGAAGTGATAATGCCTTGGAATTTTGTACTCATATTCTCTCCAATTATTTTTCAATACAAGGGATTATCCACCAAACATCATGTGCCTATACTTTCCAACAAAATGGAGTTGCAGAAAGGAAACATCGTCATTTACCTTATGTCACCAGCTCACTTCTCATACAGAGTCATTCTCACCATTCTTTATGGGGCGATGTTGTACTAATGGCATGTTATCTCATTAATCGCATGTCGTCGTCTGTCTTAGGTGAGAAGATTCATTTCTCCCTTATTTTTCTTGGAAAAGAATTGTTCTCCCTCACTCCACGTGTGTTTGGTTCGGTGGCCTTTGTCCACCAGTTGTCTCCAGGTATTGACAAGCTCTCTCCTGGGGTTGTCAAGTGTGTTTTCGTCAGGTACTCCAGAACACAAAAGGGGTACAGGTGTTATCATCCATTCCGCATGAAATATTTTGTTAGTGCTGATGTTACCTTTTTCGAGTCTGTTATGTACTTCTCTCCTACAGGTGATCAGGTGGTAAACTCAGACACTGATGAAGCCATATACATGCCACCACCTCCACCACTACCTACATCACCTACACCTCCTGATATTGTTCCGGTTCCCCAATGCCACTCCACTATACCCGTTGGCCTGCTTCTGCTCATGGTCATCGCTCTTCATCTAGCTCACTTGAGGTATGTTCTGAGAATATAATCAATAATGATGGATCTAATGATTTACCTGAGCAGGCTGTAACACAGAGGATTAATGAGGATGCAAGCGATTTGAATCTACCTATTGCACTTCGATAACAGAAGCGTAGCTATGTATCATATCTCATAGCATCCACGGTTTCCTTTGATCGTTTATCTGGTGAATTCAGGAGCTTTGCCATTGCACTATCTGTTGTGGATATTCCACGGAAATATCAAGATGCATAGAAGGACAGCAGATGGCGTTTAGCTATGGAAGAAGGAACGGGTGCTCTTCAATCAAGAGGTACCTGGAGTCTTGTCACTGTACCTACCAGTATGTCTACAGTGAGTTGTAAGTGGGTCTTCACAGTTAAGCAAAATGCAAATGACATCATTGACAGATACAAGGCACGCTTTGTCGCTCGTGGGTTTACACAGACATATGGAGTGGATTATCTTGACACGTTCTCGCGGGTTGCTCGACACTCCACCTTATGGATCCTTCTCTCTGTTGCGGTTACTCGTGATTGGCCATTATTCCAATTAGATGTTAAGAATGCCTTTTTATATGGTGACTTGCAGGAAGAAGTCTACATGCAACAGCCACCTGGATTTGTTGTTGAGGGGCAGTGTTCCAAGGTGTGTAGACTTCATAAGGTCATCTATAGCCTTAAGCAGAGCCCTAGAGCTTGGTTCCAGAAGCTCTCAAATTTATTTGAGAAACAGGGGCATAGACGTTCCAATGCAGATGATTCCCTGTTTATACAGTAAACATCCAGAGGTATTATTGCAATTATGGTGTATGTAGGTGATATATCGATTACAGGTGATGATGGACAAGGAATTCATAGGGCGGAAGAAATGTTGGGTCGTGAATTCGTCACCAAGGATCTTGGAGTCCTTAGATTTTTCCTGGGACTTGAGTTCGCCAGAAATTCACATGGACTTGTAATGACCTAGAGGAAATATGTCACTGACCTGCTGAGTGAAACAGGAATGCTTGGATGCCGACCGGCCACTACACCTATGGACCCGAGCATGAAATTATATGATGATGACATTGATGATGTGGATAGGAGAAGATACAGAGAACTGGTGGGAAAGCTTCTTTATGTTACCATTACCAGACCTGATATTTCTTTTATTGTTAGTCGGGTGAGCCAGTTCATGGAGCAACCATGTCAGGTACATATGGATGCTATACATATGATACTCCGGTACCTTAAATCATCTCCAGGTGCAGATCTGTTATTCCAGAAAGACAAGGAGATTGCTATTTCAACGTGTGCAGATGCAGATTACGCATGATGTCCCAAGGATAGGAAATCCACCATTGGGTTTGCTGTGTTTGTGGGAACCTCTCTCGTCTCATGGAGGAGCAAGAAGCAAACTGTTGTAGCCAGATCCAGTGCTGAGTCTGAATATAGGGCTATGGCCCAGGTTAGTACAGAAATGATGTGGGTGAAAGCTGTTCTTACATATCTATATACAGAAGTCCCGCTACCTATGGCCTTGGAATGCGACAATCAAGATTCTATATTCGTTGCCAATAATCTAGCATTTCATGAACGAACCAAGCACATTGAGGTTGATTGTCACTTTATACGAGATATGATTCAGAAGGGTTTATATCTACATCTCATGTTAGCTCAGGGGTCCAAACTGCAGATATCTTTACCAAGGCGTTACTTAGAGGGCCATTCCAGAAGTGCTCGTCCAAGCTGAGCATGATCGACATTTATGCTCCATCTTAAGGGGGAGTGTAGAGATATATGTTATGTTATTTTGTACTGTTTCATAATTTTTCTTTTCTTCTGCACTCTTGATTTTATTTACCCATAGGCTACTCTCCTATATAAGAGAGCCTAGGGCGTATGGAATAAACAAGTCTCTTATTTTTCCCAACAACCACGATTGACATCATGATATTCTTGCAATACTCCCATCACATCTTTTTTAACCACCTATGAGAATTCATTGTTGAAAGCTATAGAAAAATCATAAGGTCTCGGAGCTCCATCCACATTGAGTTGAAATAGTGTTGCCTTGGTCTCATCAAAGTATCCCTCCACTCACGAAGCAAAGAGATCGCCTGACTATCAGAGATAATCTTTATGCCTCTGCCGTGCCATCCCTAACTCGCATGTGATCGCCCTCTCCTGATCTGTTGAAAGTGATAGCGAAGAGCCGTACCCACTTCCTTATCCCCATGCACCGCCATGTCACCAAAGGCTAAAGAGTGAATGTAATTCTTCCGCCTACGCCCGCTCGCCATTGAATGAAAGAAACACGTGCTAGCATCCCGCTCCTTGAGTTACCGCTGCATGAACCTCGGTCTCCTTGCCACCTCTTCCTTCTTATCCTCCAAATGTATCTCCTTAAGGCATGCCGCCCTCTCTTGTGTCTCTTCTTCCCGGCTTTTCGCCTTCCAAATTATCCAACCTACATACCACTTCTTGAGCCAGGGATCTCTTATGCCTTCTCGAAAACCTATTCTCCTTGCTAAATATCACAAGTTGCTTTCGTAACTCAGACAACTTCACTGCCAGCCTATTCGCAGTAGACCTGTGAGACGTGATTCCCAGCCCAGAATTCGGTAATCATCTCCCGAAAACCATCGTCCATAATCCATGCCTTCTTGAACCGGAAGATATATCGAGGTCCAGCGTCCTTCCCAGATAACCACATCAAAGGTGTATGGTCCGAGTGTGACCTCGGAAGAGCCCAAGCCCCGGCCAAAGGAAAAATCTCAGTCATCTCCGTAGACATCAAGAAACGATCAAGCTATGACCTGGTTCTCGTATTTCTCCCCCTGTACACACATCTTGCAGCATTGACGATCTGCAAACCCATCTTGATGATGAAGGCAAACAACATCTCCGAATTGGTATCACATCCCCAATGCATCCCTGGACGACCCTCCGGACGGAGAGTTACATTAAAATCTTCAGCAATGATCCAAGCTACAAACGGAAAATTCGTACGCACTAGGTGTAGCTCCTCAATCAAATATGAAAACCGCAGATTATCACCTATATCCCGTAGATATTAGTGACTAGCATCTTCACTTCGTCCGTCCTCCGTCAAAAAAAGCACAAAGATCGAGTGCATGCCTGCAATTTCCTCTCCAGCGATTTCTAGCTTATCCTCATTGTGAGCCGTCACTAAACCCTCGGAAGCTCCTTCCGATGCAGTGCTCCCACAATTTATCAATATGTTACCTCCAATGTCTTTCCAAATTTGATATGCGACCTCCGAGATTTTGGTCTCCTAAATCAAAACCAGATCTTTGTGCTTCGTAACGACGCCCCGTACAATTGCCCTTTTCTATGGTCGACCCACCCCTCTCACGTTCCATGTCATCACATTCATTGAGAAACTTTCCTTGACCCAAATGGGGCTACCGCCCCCAAACATGTCAGAACTTCCTATTCTAAACCAGCACCGAGCAATTCCCAGTTGTCCCACCCGAAGCAGCTGCCTGCACATCCCCGCCAACCATCTGGCCATCCTTATTGATGGTCTGGAGCTCCATCATTCGTTCATGCCTAGCTCCGTCTACCACTATGGCCATCTGATTTGGTGTCAACCCGTAGTCAGATTACACCCCGCACGACAATGCTCGCAAGGACACTTGGCCAACCTACGTCGTCGCTTACATTCCATCAGGTTCCGAGGAGTATTCTTCTTCCCAAAAAGTTGCCACTCGGGACATGGCATCGTGGATTGAGCCATATCAAGCCTCAGGAATCCCATGCGGTGGTCATCAGATACATTGAGATTCATTTCAACATGCCACGACTCTACTTGATTAGAAGAGAGACATTCTGCCTTTGCCATGCGGATATTGCTTTCGCCTTCTTCTTTGAAAAGCTCCCATCGAACTCTAGGAATAGCCCTACCTCACCATTCGGGGACCTCAATTTCTAGGTGGCCTCGCTCCATTCGAATCCAGGCATGGATCCGCTCTGAGCTCAAGGCCACCATCTATAGACATGCAAGCGGATTTAGGTCATCCAGAAATGCCTCAGGTTCCACACCTGATTATGGAAAGTCAGGTAAACCCGACACGTATCCTCTCTCCTGGTTAGAATTTCCACGTATAAAGGTTTTTCTTCTGTGAGAAGTAACTTATCTTTATTGCAGGATACGATTGTGTTCTCTTTTCGGGAAAGGCCAAAGTCCTTCCCTTGGGAGATGCCTTTGCCTTTTCCCGAAACTTCCTTTGACAACCCCACCGTCGGCGATTCAAATACCCGCGACAGATCGACTTACCTCCGTGACGGTTCCCTCTCTAGTGAACCGTTGTCCAAGAAGCAACTCTGATGCCCCTTCCCTCTCGGCAATGAGGTCTCCTCCTCCCATACCTTAAAAAGAAATCAATGACCATCAATCTTCACTTCCCGAGTAAATGGCATCGGTCTTCTTAGTTCTGACACCACCGCGACAACATCGAGCGAGTGCTCCCGATGTGGCCCATCGGATAACATTCTTTGTACTTTCACCATCGGCGCCATCGTGATCTGAATCTTCTCCACACGTCTACATATCAAGGACATCCCCTTGATGCAGATGGTTTGCATCTCCTGCACCTCCATTCAGCTGTCACTCGAAATGGGACGCTGCCAATGCATGTGTCCATTCGCTGTCTTGTTATGATCAAGCGGCTTCGACACGTCCTGCAACGATATACCTTGGGCGCAAACCATCATCCCATGCAGTTTAATCGCATCACCATATAACGACGGCTCGATGGTACGTCTGATATCCTCCATCGTCTCCGCAAGATGCCCTCCTTCCAAACAACCCACACCAATGAGAAGCTGATTGCCAACTTCTTTCTCCTTCTTGGAGGAGGATGCCTTAGGCTTCCACATTTGACTTCGAGGACACCGAGACTGTTGGTGGCCATTCTGACCACAAGCAAAATGTTTGATTGGATCTATGCTCGCCACCACCATGGGACCCCTTCCATCATACCAGAGGCAGTCCCCTTAGAAGCGCCACGTCGTCGTGGATGCATGCCTCTTTTCTAGTGTCATCGACACCTTGCATTGCCGATGTCGCCCCCTCGCAACCGACCATGCATTGCCGATGTTGCCCCCTCGCAACCGACCATCCCCCCTCTTCCTTATTCTCCGACATTTTTCCATTTTAGTGCATGCTAACCCCTTGTTCATAGGTTTCATGGATCTTGGGAACATCATCCTTAGAATCTAGCTTATAAAAGTCATCCCGACTAGTCGAGTTGAGGGGGATTGCCAACTCGACTAGGCCTGGTCATGCTTTAGTTGGTCAACCTGACTAATCTGACCGACTAATCGGCCGACTTTTACACCAAGCTTTTTTATTTTTTGTTTTTTCGCTTTTCTAAAAGAAAACTTATAGTAGTATGCTTAATGCTATATTTAAGTCAATTACTTCTTTTGTTTATTATGATAGCATATAAAATGTACGATTCTATGTTAATATATTTGAATCCATATTTTCAAAAGCGTGAGGCGTATCGAGGCGTTTTCCCAGTATTGCCTCGAGGCGTATCGAGGCATAAGCCTCACTCATAAAAGAAAATTTTTCAGGAAACATAATAACTAATCGTAATTACAAGTTTCAAGTTCTAGAAATTAAATAGTTATGATTAAATACATAACTCCATGACATTTCAAGGATAACATCATGGTTTAAACATCCAAGTTGTTGTATAACTCTCTTTTTTTGGACACTAAATATGTAAAGAGTCAAGTAAATATGGATATGCAAGCACCATAATGGGTAAATTTAAATTTTGAATAAAATTTAAATTTTGAATAAAATTTAAATTTTGAATAAAATTTAACTAAATGGACTATATGTAACACACCATTTTCAAAATTATGTGAGATATGTGCGTCATTCAATTGAGAAGGATAAGAGAGTAAGCAATGAATCAGTAATCACTTTTTTACTTTACCATAAGGATTTGGGGATAAAATACTTGAATATTGCATGTTATGACCATCTTTGTTCATGCATGCTTTGATGTGTATTAATTTAGTCTCGCTTGAATAGAAGAAAAGATGAGACATGTTTTAAGGACTCAATTTTTTGTTCATGTTGATTTATAAAGAACATGCATAACAAAGTAGAAATAAGCTTAATACTTTAATAAACTAAAAAAATGCATTTCTTTGAATTGTGAGCTTAAGGACTTGAAAATACTTGTCTACGAAAGACGAAAAGCCCACAATCAAAAAGAAAGAAAAAATATTGTAAAAAAAATATAAAAATCAGCACACAAATGAGGCAGCGCTGAGGCGCGCCTCATAAGCCTCGAGGCGTACACCTCACTGAGGCTGCATGAGGCTATAGCCTCGAGGCATTTTTCCTTGAAAAACGCCTCGAGGCGTACGCCTCAGCGCCTCGAGGCACGTTTTTAAAAACAATGACCGGAATATATTTATAAAAAGTGATTTATATATTTAAAATAATTAAAAATTTAAAATCGATTAATGGCCAACTAAATCTGATCAGTCGCATGACTGTCGATTAATCTTTAGTCAGTGACTATACCGACCGAGTACTGATTACCGCTTTCTCCAACCTTAGAATTATTCGATAATATCAGTTCTTTTAATGCAGAGGTTTTTTCTGCAATTATAGTACGTAAAACTGATATAATGTAACATGTAAATAGAACATAGTACAACACCTTAACATTTTATTTCTGCTACATTCATTCTTTGCACATGTTTATGGTTCACAGGCCAACATTCGGATCCATAAAGCATAGCAGGTCTCACGGCTGCTTTCTAAAACTTTCCTTTAATTTTTAAAGGAATTTTCTTATCACAGAGAACATCAGAGGCTTCTCTCCACTTTAGCCAGCCGGCATTTATTCTATTAGTAAAATCTCCATCAATTTCCCCATCATGTTGCAGAAATAAATGTATTTGTATATGTAGTATTAGTGACTAACATGTATATATGTGTAGTACATCTAAATATGTGTACATGTGTATACATGTACATGTGTACATATGTGTATGTATGTGTTGAGATATTTGTTAGTATCATTATTGTCTTTACTTATTTTCTATTTCTTTTATCCTCTTCTTGTAATTTGCTCAATAAGTTCCTCCCCTATATAAGAGAACCCTAGGGCCTCTTATAAATCAAGTCATTCATTTCACATGGTATTGGAGCGACGGTCCTAGACTGGAGTTCCTTCTCTCCCAGATGATGCCCTAAGGTTCTCTTCACATGGCCTCTTCGAAAACTCTGTCGTCCTTCTCTCCCAGATGATGCAACGCGAGAAGAGTTCTCTACGGGAGGTAAAGTAGAAGGTCGTGATATAGATATCTCTTGTTTTTTGAGTCGTTCAAAGATAATATTCATTGTTGGCTATGTATCAGACATCAGAAATAACTCCTTTGCATGATATGTAGGATGTAGGCCATAAAGAAAGTAATACACTTGTCGATCTAAACACTTATGCACTTGTTTGGTACAACATAAGGGCTGAAAGTTCGCAAGCTTCTCGTACATTGTGTTAAGATGCATGTAGTACTCAACTAAGGTTGAATCACTCTGAGATGCAGACCAGATCCGCATGTAGATGTCTGCATGACATGACTTCGTCGTCTTCTGGGAGTATGTTTGTTCAAGATCCTCCCACATCTCCTTGGCGGTGTCCTTGAAAAGATGATACGAGGCAATATATCTCTCAATGATGTTGGTCATCTAGTTGATAACTTGGTAGTTATCTGTGAGACAATTATCAGTCTTTTCTTTTCATTCGAAGGGTCTTTAGTCAAGATATAGATTTTCCGTTGATGACCAATGAACATCTTAGAAGAACGAGATCAGAGCACATAATTTTCGGTGACCTTGTGTTTGATAGTAGTACCTTGTGCCATTGTGTTCGTTGAAAAGAGCTTTGTCCCTGTAGGAGATGCCATGGTGGACAGATATAAAGATCAAGAACTCTTTGTGGTTGATCAAGTATGCATACGAGGGCTGAGAAGTGACCTAGAACTCACGTTTGGGCATGCTAGATGTTTGAAAATGCATTACACAGCATATTTGAGGGTCACATAGGACGGTGGAGAATATGACATGTGAGGCAAAGCGAGCTTCGGATGCTCTGACATCGCTAGAAAAGTTCGCAACGGGGCTGTGGGTGGCACCGACGGCTTCGGCTGGGTTCGCGAGGGGCCTCTGGCATCGTCACTGGTGTCGCGAGGGTCTCGTGCGGTAGTGCTTGTGGTGGCCCTTGGTGCCTCTGGCGGCTGGGGTTAGGGCCACTAGGGCCTTGCACGGCTTCGCTTCATTCGTCAGGGCCTTCGGCTATAGCGGTTGGAGCCATTGTACTTCGTGCGGGACCCTTCGACGAGGGTTTCCAGCCCCACAAGGAGAGATGGCTGGTGGTGGCGTCGAGTTTTGTGTATAAGCTTCACTCTAGGATCGTCGCTCTGATGCCATGTGTAGAAAGAATGAATCGTTGTGTTTATTCATGAGTCCAGAGTGTTTTATATAGAGAGAACCCCTAGAGAGCTAAAAAATAGAAAATACGCATGACTCCGAAGAGTTACATAACTCAAATAAGATAGTGAACACAATAACTCTAAAATTAACATGAACTGGAACCAAACACGATATACTTAAGAATTGAATTTTTCAATTCGACTTTAACTGGATAAACCATGTTTGATTTCGGAGAGAATCGATTTCAGTACACTCGGTTCAACTGATTATCGTGAGTTGGACAATATGGCATCATGCATCATTATAATAAAGAAAACAGTAATTCCAAACTTTAGTTTTCTCAAGCGTATTTGTTGGAGATTAAGTTGGCAAGTGTTATGGAAACACAGTGGAAATTAATTCAAAAGTGGAAAATAAAAATGGTTAAGGTGTCAACTGATAAAAACCCTAATATATATATATATATATGTATATGTGTTTGGTTTGGTTTGGTTTGGTTTTTTGTAAGTTTAGAATTGTGTACCGGAACTGAATCTTTTTAAATTTTGTGAACTTTACGAATCGATAATTCAAAAAGTTGATTTTTTTTCGATTCTTTTCAGTTTGGCTTCCTTTGGTTTTACAGTTCGGTTTTGTCACTGGATATTGATCTTCTCTCATAGTCATGTTGAACTCTACTGGGTAGAGCCTCAATACTTCATTCTCGTTGAAGAAATAAAAGATACTTTCAGTGCATTGGATTTTGCCGTGAAATAGGAATATCATGCTCCCATAAACAACATAAACCTTGTTTTTTTGGTGTCTGGTAGTTTCTCTGCATTATTTTCTAACAATGGGATATGGTTGCTAACTCACCCAAAAAATGAAGGAAATGGTGAATAAAAATGAAGATGCATTTGACTTTTGTTTTGTGGTGACATTCAAGCGCTGATGCCGTTGGCTTTGGTGGTTGTTTTTGATGTCTATAATTATGATTTTGCATATGCATAAATCCAATTATATAATCTATTATTCGGAGTGTTTTCACGTTAACTTTTGATTTGCTGAAGGCACATTTTTGAAAAGATATTTTTTTTAGAGTTCTATGCTTTGAAACCTTCTTAAAGTTTCTTGGGTAATTTACTTATTGGGCCCTCATCTATATGCTTGATCCCAATTCTGGTCCCCATCTTTCATTCCTAATAAATAGGCTACCCACTTCGTTCGCTGAAATGACAGAGGACTTTGCCGTTACAAATTTGAGCAATCTGAGCTAAATAATCTTGGCATTGAAGGGAGTGCCCATTACCCCTCATATGTTTCATTCTCTCGGCCCAGATGGCCGCACCACACACGACCACACCTCTCCCCTCTGGAACTCTTTCCCCCACTCGACCTCCCCTCCCCCACCCGACCTCTAGTCGCATGAATCCGTCCTTCGACGAGCACCTCCTTCCGACCTCCCCTCTTGCAGCTAGTATGATCCCCCTTCCTCCGGCCGACAGTTGTTCGACTCAGCCTTTCCTGCTGCGGCCAGCAACTGTGCAATCTCTTCCTCCGCACGGACCCCCTTCCAGACACTCCGACCTTCTCTCGTCATTCGACATAATTTGCAAAAGAAATAACTAGGAGAGAAATAATAATGACATTTATCACACACGAGAACCTCCCTTCCCTGTTTGGGTGATGACAAAAAGGTGCTGTCGAAGTAAAGTTATACCCAAAAAAATCTCACCTTTTCTTCCCACTTCTTCAGTATCAACAATCGGACTTTTGATTCAGATCGTTCTTGCTGCCTAAAAACCAATTCTATAAGGTTTACTTGATCTACCAAATTTTTGCTTAAAGTTTAATTCTTGTTGGCATCCTTATCTCCTGGATTTTCCCATGAAGAACAGTTCGTAGATTAAGGTGGTCACTTGCTCCCACGTTTGCGATCATCCTATTTTGCTTCTTCAGTTAAGTATGATGATGAAATTGAGAACCTTTAAGCAAATCTTTAGGGCTTCCTTATCTCCTGGATTTTCCCATGAAGAACCTATTTTTGTTGGTCATCTGATTTGTGGCCTTGAAATCGTTAGCGGCTTCCTGCTGTCTCTATTTCAGCTCCACTTCAAGTGGTTTTGTGTAGTATTTGGGTCTGAAATTTGTATGTCATGTATGTGATCTGTTGGGAAGCCTGCCGTTCTTGCATGTGCTTCTTTGGTCTCAGAGGCTTCTGGATTTTTTTGCATGTTCTGCTGGAGGGGTGTTCGGGAGGGAAGGGGCAGCTGGTTGTCGGAGGAGGGATTCGCACGGCCGCGAATGGTGGTCGGGAGGGCGAAAGAGGTCTTCAAAGGGTAGAGAGGGAGGTCGGATGTGGGCCGATGGATTTAAAGGGGTGTGGGGAGGGTTATTAGGAATTGAATCAATTTCAGGGGTAATTGTGTCCAGGCAATTTGATCTTCCAACGGTACATAGATTAGGACCCGATATGTAAATTACTCAAGTTTCCTTTCTGAGATATATAGGAATTATGCTTAAGAATGTGAAGAAATCAACAATTACATGAAAACCTTGGAATGATCGTCTTTGTGATTCTTAAGTTAATACCAGTGCACTTAAAGTCTGATGGTTGATGGTGCTCACGGTTGATGGTGAATAACTGCTGGATAAGAAATCACGTTATCCACGTCTCTGTTTGAAGATGAGTTGTTCTGTTTACATGTATTTCACAAAGTTAACAGTGACATATACAATGAAATCCACATATTATAATAACCGAGTTCCTACTTTGTCTACTTTTTTTCCTGCCGACTCCTACCTGCTATTTCCCCCAATATTATTCATTATTAGGGTCCCTGCATGAACAACAGTTTTATTTGTCGGAGTTCTTTTATTTTGCTTTTGTAGATTACAACATGCAGCCGCGAGGGAACAAACAAGATCACCTTGTCAAAATCTGATGCTCGTGTTTTTAGTTTTGGAATCAGAATTGCTAAAAGACGAACGTTACAACAGGTACTGCAAACTATTTTTCTTTTTTATTTTTGAGGAGAATTCCTTTTAGTTATATTTAGGATATGGTTTTTTTCACTTGTGCTCTTAACTTTTGCAATATCAGCTTTGTCCCTCCCTTTTTATAATATCAGATGTGCCCCTTGACTTAAGGAATTCACAGTTTGTGCTTCCGTAAAGGTAAAGTAGTATAACTGATATTACGAAAGGGAGGAATGGTGAACTTTGTAAGAAGTCAGGGGCACAACTAATCTATATACATATATTAAAGGTGGGTTTTTCCCAATTCTGGTGACACGTGGGTGCATGACCTTTGTTTTTCTGCAGACACGGGAGGTCTGCATTGCATCGTCTTTCTTTGCCCATTTGATGCCACGTGGCTTTATATGGACTTCCCCCTCCCTCTATTTTTCTATGTCAATGTTATTCCCATCCGTTTAAATTGTTCCCAACGACCCCTCTCTATCAACTTTCGATTTATGTTTCATTTAATGCCGTAGCTAATCATCATCTCATCGACAAGCACTAGAGATCGATAGGCATCATCATCACCTGGAGATAAATCGTCTTCAATCTGGAGTGCGATCATCTACTGATCAAGGCAATGCATCTTTTCTGGACCACCATCGCTGGAGATTCACCGACTGGAGATTCGAATAATCTGTTCTTTATCAAGCAGCACCTGGAGCGAGTCATCGCTCGATCGATTACACCTGAAGTACAACGAAGCATCAATCGACCTGTAATCATCATATCACTACTGTCTAGAATTACCATCGCAGCTTTGAGCCATCGAATCGATCACCGGAGCCGATCAAACCTCAACCGATGCACCCGAGGAACCGTTGGCTGTAATCGCTAGGTTTGGGGGAAGAACATGGACAACATCCAGAACGAACAGCCTCCGCCCGATCATCCTAAGCGGTGCGATCAAGGCCACTCGCCGCCCAAGAATATTAATGTGACCATCACGTGATCGGTACCCATATAGTAGAATATCCCCGTGTTTTTATTATTCACTAACAAGTCCTAGAGTTATTCACGTGTTCTAACACGTGAGTTGTTGGTGTGTCTACATATGCAATTTTGTAGAAATAATTGGAAAGATTTGGTTGCGTATATACCATCAACTCAAGATCTCATAATATGAAACTTTAATTTTTTTATGAAGAAGGGGATATGGATGTAAATACACTATTTCGGAAATTAATGAGATTTGTATGTTTTCATTGATGAAAGATGTGCACTGTTCACAAATGGCATTTCTGTTTGATAAAATAATATTTCTATTTTTTTATAAATCAAGATCATAATATTAGAATATATTATTTAAATAATAGATGATACAAAATTGTTCAAAATGATTAGTATCAAGCAGAACATAACATATGCATCATATAAATTTTCATTTTTTACGGTTATTAATGAATATAATTATTTAATACATGAAAGATGTAATTCGTTGAATCATATATCCAAGGATAAAAATCAGTCATTGTTTAGGGATTTTGTTTTTAATTTTTTTAAAAAAGATAAAAAAATAAGAATAATTATAATGAACGTTAAAATGGTTGAAATTTACACATTTCTATCTTTCTTTTTCGTTACTTTATATATTTTTCGTAATTAATTATAAAATGAATAAGTTTAAAATCTAAATGTTATGTATCCAAATTTTTACATTTAACGAATGTAAATAATGGATAATATTAGCATCCTATTTATTTTATAATTGATTGATAACAACAAAATTAATATTTTACTCTTGAAGCAAAAAATATCTGGATTTAAGCATAACTTTATGTTAAAAAATAAAAATCTTTAATATAGATTATATACTTTAAAAAAATATGAAATTCAAACATTTTCTTCTAAAAAATAAATTAAAATAAATATTATTTTATTTTTAATTTTTGATGATAATTTTGGACTTGAGATGTAAATAATAGAAAAAAATAAAAAATAAATCCGCAGCAGAGCACGGGTATATATCCTAGTATTATAAAAAAGAGAATGTCATAACTGATATCGCAGAAGTCAAGGACTCCAGTGATAAAAATCCTTTACGAAAAGGATGCCTGTTGTCACATAGTTTCTATTTCTTTTTTTAAAGTCATCATTTTCCATTATTAACGCTTTCTTTATTATTATTCATTTATTTTCAGTACGGTAAACATTATCTGATTTGTTGGCTTTGATGTTAATTTATTGTTCAACCCACACAGTTTTGGATATATCTGAATACAAGTATATGCACATCTAATTTATTCTTGCTTCTATTTTGTTTATTTTTGGACATTCATATACCAATCAACAGTGGTAGAAGGGGTTTGTGTGGGGGGGTGGGGGGGGGAGGTGGGGAGGACTTATTTAGGATAGCATGCCACTGGGAAAAAAGATTTTGCATGCTCACTGATATTTTGGATAGCAACGCACACTATTAATAGGGCATTGTTACAAAATGTCCTTAAAGTCCATGAAGCGTAGGACTTTCGAGCACTAAGCACTCTGTGACTCAACTTATAACATTTTTCCTAGCATGGTACTCTTGAAGATCTTTTGTCCAACAAAGTCTGTTTCAACACGCTAGTCGATAAAATAGAACAAGATGAGGGGACCGCACTCTTGATCCCCTAGCTGCAACCGCCATATAGGTCTTATCTTCCATCGGAGTGAGCAATAACAGAAAACATTTGCTCTAAGACCCTTCGCCTTTGTCCAATTGTCCCTCTATAAATGCAAAGTTTGCTTGTTACCAACCATGGCCTCAAATTTCAGCGAAATTCAGTCGAATTTCTGTCGAATATCGATATCCAGTCGAAATCGAAATTCGACCGAAATGACCGAAATATGGGTGTCCTAGTACAAAAAATGACCGAAATGACCGAAATTTCGGTTGAAATTCCACCGAAATTCCATCGAAATTCTGTTTTGGTCGATACCGAAATGGTGACCGAAACCGACATTTAAGGCCTTGTTACCAACCACGGGTTGCAAGCAAGCACTAATTGTTGGCAGCACTTTACACATACCATGTCAGAGAGGAGAGATGACCGGCTCATGTCATTTGCATCTATCTTCAGAACCAGGAGAGCCAGGGGGTGTTGCATACAAACTCCATCCTCTATATTGGCCTTGCATCTTATAAGTCATGTGGCCTCATTAGTAGTTAAGATCTTCATCACAACAAGATGAAAGTCGAGGAGATCTTCACTTTATAATGTCAATTCGATAATCCTTCGGATTATAGTAGTAATGCAAACACGGTCGGCTTTCCCGGAGAATTCGTACATACTAATGTTTTGAAGAACTGGGTAGGTGACGTTCAAAAGTGTTTAGACTTCATAATGCAATCTATGGCCTTAAACAAAGCTCGAGAGCTTGGTTCCAGAAGCTCTCAGATTTGTTTGAGAAGCAGGGGTTCAAACGGTCGAATGCATATCGTCTCCTGTAATAAGTATATCATCAACATACACTAGGTTTATTCTGACAACACTACTTCAAATGATGGGTCTGATGGTGTTTCTCAACATGGGTTATTTCAGGAGGAGAATGATCAAACAGGTGGCAAAGATGATGCAGAACTTGATTTGCCTATTGCTCTTAGGAAGCAGAAGCATTCATGTGTTTCATATCCGATTACTTCTCATGTTACCTTTAAGAATCTGACGGGTGACTTTAGGAGGTTTGCAGTTGCTTTGTCTGCCGTGGACATACCACAGATGTACCAGGAGGCATTGTCAGATAGTAGATGACGTATGGCTATGGAGGAAGAGATGGCGGCCCTTCATTCGAGAGGTACTTGGAGCCTTGTCTCAGCCCCCACTGGGGCGTTTATAGTGAGTTGCAAATGGCTATTTACAGTGAAGCGGAATACATATGGTAGCATTGTTAGGCATGGTATTAAAAAACGTGCCTCAAGGCGGTCGAGGCGTACGCCTCGAGATGAGGAGGGCCTTTTTAGCCTCGAGGCGTACGCCTCGGCCCTGTCCAGTGAGGTGTACGCCTCGAGGTTTATGGCATTGAGTCATTGACATATTTTTTTTTCATGTTCTTATCCTCATAATATCATCATATATTACATTGTTATATACTATGTGTTTGTCAGATTATATTATTTCACCAATACATATATTTATTATATATTTTATAATTATTTTTCTATACAAACTGAGGCTTACGCCTCGATCGCCTTGAGCCTACGCCTCGCTTCCAGGGAAAACGTTTCATTCCGCCTTTCGTTTTTTCGAAACTTGTTAGGTACACGGCTCGACTGGTTGCACGTGGGTTTACTCAGACGTAGGAGGTAGATTATCTTGACATATTCTCTCCAATTGCACGTCACTCTACCTTACGGATTCTTTTATCTGTTGTCGTGGTTCGAGATTGGCCCGTGTTTCAGCTGGATGTCAAGAATGCTTTTTTGTATGGTGATTTTCAGGAGGAAGTCTTCATGCAGCATCCGTCGGGGTTTGCTGCTGAGGGGGAGTGTTCACAGGTGCGTAGACTTCATAAGGCAATCTATGGCCTTAAGCAGAGTCAGAGAGCTTGGTTCGTGATGCTCTCAGATTTGTTTGAGAAGCAGGAGTTCAAACGGTCAAATGCAGATCATTCTCTTTTTGTACAGAGAACCCCTAGAGGTATTATTGCTATTATGGTGTATGTTGTTGATATACTTCTTACAGGAGGTGATATGCAAGGAATAAAGGGGGCGAAAGAATTTCTGGGTCGTAAATTTGTTCTCAAGGATTTAAGAGCACTTAGATACTTTCTAGGATTAGAGTTTGCCAGAAATCAACAAGGGCTTGTGATGACTCATAGAAAATATGTCCCTAACTTGTTAAATGACACGAGTATGCTTGGATGTTGACCCGCTACTACTACTACACCCATGGATCCAAGCATGAAGTTGTATGATGATGATATTGATGAGGTTGACAGGAAAAGATACATGGAACTGGTGCGAAAGCTTATTTATGTTACCATTACTAGATCCGATATTTCATTTGCAGTTAGTCGGGTGAGCCATACAGATGATACTAAGGTACCTTAAATCATCTCCAAGTGCAAGGCTGGTATTTAAAAAGGGTGGCACTATTACTATCTCAGCATGTGCAGACGTAAACTATGCAGGGTGCCCCAAGGATAGGATGTCCACATAAGGATTTGCTATATTTGTTGGAGATTCACTTGTCTCGTGGAAAAGTAAGAAGCAAATTTAATTAATGGGTCCACATAAGGATTTGTTATATTTGTATCTATGATTATAGTATACACAAGTAGCCTTTGCCTTTGATTATAGTATACACAAGTATCTATGATTATAATTTCAAGTGACTATATCTGTCTTAATAAGAACTTTGGTGTACGCATGCTATTACAAATCTAAGCTCATAGCTAACATCACTGTGTATAGCTTTTACATTAGTAACCAAGAATTGCCCTTAAAAAATGCATCTGACTATAATGACAAATGTCTTCAAAGTTGTTTTCCATAGAAGACTATCACCATTTTCAATGGTAAGGAAGAGATTGATATCTAGATCTTTAAGTTAACTATATAAGATATTGAGAAAGGAAGGTGAAATTATATACAATCATATGATGGTGAATTAATGATGACTAATAATGAATAGCGTTGGTCATGGTGACCCTCACACCAGATCGTGCGCGGTGACCATCAACTGAGCTGAGGAAAGGAAGCCCAGTTACTGTAGCGACCGCCAAGTGCGCGGGTTTAGGATCCCAGTCCCTTTTACGATTTTACGCGAGCTCGAAATGTTTTTAGGCTTTGTTGGGATCCTGACTTTTGACCAGTTCTGTTGACCCTCTGTTTTAGGAATACTAGGCGAGGGATCCTCGATTTTAGTTTTCCGCACTGTTGTAAAAGTCAGCATACTAGGCCGACTAGTCGGTTCGACTAGTCGAGTCGGGGGGTAGCCGACTCGACTAGGCCTAGTCGGCCATTAGTCGGTCAACCCGACCAATCGGGCCGACTAGTCACCATAGTCGGCCGATTACTCGGTCGAGTTTTACATAGATGTTTTTTATTTTTTTTATTTTTTGTTTTTTTTTTAAAATCAAACCTCTTCTAATATGCTTAATTTTATATTTAAAGTCAATTACTCCTTTTCTTTCATTATAATTGTTAACATATATATTAGTTCCCTTTGTATCTCTCTGTTTTTTTTATTTTGAGTCGTATGCTTTATGTAATTACCCATAGGTTACTCTCCTATATAAGAGAGCTTAGGGTTGATGGAATAAACAACTCGCTCATTTTTCCCCACATGGTATCAGAGCGACGGTCCTAGACCGGAGTTCTCGAAACCCTAACCCTATCCCTACCCCACCTGCGTGCCTCTCTCTCTCTCCGCCGCCGCCGGGGCACCCCTGCGCCTCCGCCGCGCGCTAGCCCTCTGCGCGCTCGTCCTTCGTGCGACTGTGCACCAGCACCTACGCGCCTCTGCTGCTCTGCACCAGCATCTGCGCGCGACTGCACGCTAGCTCTCACGCTGCGCGACTGAGCACGACCCCTTTGCGCACCCTTGTGCGCCTGCGTAATCCAGCGCCCCTGCGCTCTTGCGTGCCAGCGTGATCCAGCAGGCACCTTAGAGCCCTAGGAGCGTGTTCTTGAATCAGCCCTAGAGCGCACACCTTCAACCAAATGGGTTTAGTTGCTTGAAGTCTACACACGCAACTAAACCAGTCTATGTCCGTGTAGTCGAATCTTATCTTCAGTCAATCGCTCCAGTCTTCGGTTTTCAGTATGTCAGAAAGCAAGGCGGATATTCCATCTATTGGCGCCTTTCGTGGTCTAGCGCCTATTGTTAAGATGGATGGTACGAACTGTGAACTGTGGGCGATGCAGTTCATGAGTATGATGAAGTCAACGGGTAAGAAGCACATTCTTACCGAAGCAGAGCCTGCTGAGAAGACTGGAGCCAATGCCTCTTGGGAGGCCAGTGACGCATACGCCAAAGTTTAGCTATCCGGAACGTTGGCGATCGAGATTGCCAATGACATTCTACATCAGCCCACGACCAAAGACATGTGGGACATTCTGGCAGCCACATACTCTCAGGAGAAGAATGAGACAAAGATTCTGCAACTCAAGCATGATATATTCACTATAAAGCAGAATGGTCGCCCTCTACATTCACTATACACATCCTTGCGAGGGATGTTCGAGAAGCTATACAGCTTCATGCCCCTGACAGCCACGCCAGAACAACAGAAGACGTATCGGAATGCGACTATGGTGGGCGTGTTTCTTGCTGCACTTGATCCAGAGTATGAGGCGGCACGATTCCAGATCTTGGCCGATTCTACTATTCCTCCCATGGAGGAAGCCTCTCATAGACTGAGCTGTATCACCGTCCCGTCCATGGCCATGAATTAGAATGCCTCAGCTATGGCCGCCAACAGGGGTCTGGATCTCATCATCAGACCTGTGGACGTGGACCTCGTGGCAGAGGAGGCCGCACTCGGCCAACATGTACCTATTGTCATCGCGTCGGACACAATGAAGACACATACTACTCTAAGCATGGATTTCCTGCATCTGCACAAGTTGCTGAGCAGATAGAGCCCCCATCTGCTGCCACTTTGGATTAGCGGTTCGATGATCTAGTTGCCCGTCTAAGGGGCATTATTCCCCCATCTGGCCCAGCACCCACTACTGAGAGTCAATCTGATGCTGCTGCATCTGCGTCTACCAGTGCATCAGGTAGCATACTTGCATTTACCAGTAGTAGATCAGATACATTACCTTGGATTATGGACTCGGGCGCTACACATCATCTATGTGGCGATCAGAGTTTACTTACAGGATACTCTCAGATTCCTCCAGGCCGAACAGTGGTCATTGCCAATGGTACACATTCCCCAATTACTGGTCAGGGGGAGATTAGACTGACATCTTCTATGCAGCTCAAGAATGTGTTACATGCACCTGATTTTTCAATGAATTTATTATCAATCAGTCAGATTACGAAGGATTTACAATGTCGGGCAATTTTTGATCCATCTTCTCTTATTTTTCAGGACATCCTTACGGGCAACGTGATTGGTCGTGGCTATGAGCAAGGAGGCCTCTATCGCCTCAATCAGACTCCGTTTGCTGGAACCTCATCCCTACCTACTGGACCAGTATCTCCTCTGTTGTGGCATCTGCGCTTTGGACATCTACCGCTTCAGAAGTTGCGTCGTGTGTTACCCCAGGGTCTGCCTCACACATCTATCCAATGTGAGGCTTGTCAGTTGGGAAAGCATCACCTGTCTACCTTTCCCAGTCGTCCGGGTCGGAGTAGTACCTCCAAGTTTGAGTTACTTCATATTGATATCTGGGGTCCGAGTCGTGTACCTGATCATCAGGGACACAGATTTTATATAGTTATTGTGGATGACTTCTCTCGTGTGTCATGGGCATTTTTTGTTGAAAAATAAATCTGAAGCAGGGAATATTATTATCCATTTTCTTAATGAAATTAATAATGTTTTCTCCACATCTGTGAAATTTGTGAGAAGTGATAATGCCCTAGAACTGTGTACTCATGTCCTAGCTAATTATTACTCATCACAAGGGATTATCCATCAAACATCCTGTGCTTATACCTCTCAACAAAATGGGATCGCTGAAAGGAAACATCGCCACCTACTAGATGTCACAAGATCACTTCTTATACAGAGTCATGTTCTTTATTCTTACTGGAGTGACGCGGTTCTCACAGCATGTTACCTAATTAATCGTATGCCGTCCTCTGTCCTAGATGAACAGATTTCTTTCTCCCTTATCTACCCTAGTAAGGATCTGTTTTCCCTTACTCCTCATGTGTTTGGCTCAGTTGCATTTGTCCACCAGTTGTCTCCCAGTACTGACAAGCTCTCTTCTAGGGCTGTCAAGTGTGTGTTTGTTGGGTACTTCAGAACTCAAAAGGGGTACAAGTGCTTTGATCCTTTGCGTAGGCAGTATATGGTCAGTGCAGATGTTACATTTTTTGAATCCGTAATGTATTTTTCATCCTCAGGTGATCAGCAACTACCTCCAGTGACTACCGATGTCATCTATATGACACCACCACCACTAGTACCATCACCACCACCGTCACCACCACCACCAGCTCCACGTACTATCCCTGTTTCACCACTACCATTCCATTATACCCGCATGCCTACTCCAGCTCATGGTCATTACTCATCTCCTAGCTCGCCTAAGGTATGTACTGAAGATACTACTCTTGATGGATCTAATGATATTTCTGAGTAGGATATGTTGCAGGGGCCAAATGAGGACACAGATGATTTAGATGTTCCTATTGCTATACGCAAATCGAAGAGGAGCTGTGCCACATATCCTTTATCAGCTTCTGTGTCATTTGAGCGACTATCTGGGGATTTCAGGAACTTTGTGGTTGCCTTGTCAGCTGTAGATATTCCACGGAATTATCAAGATGCTCTGCAGGATAGTTGATGGCGTCTAGCAATGGAGGAAGAAATGGCAGCACTTCAGTCTAGGGGAACTTGGAGTCTAGTTCCTATACTTGCATATGTGACCCCAGTGAGCTGCAAGTGGGTATTTACAGTAAAGCAAAATGCAGATGGCAGTATTGACAGATACAAGGCCCGCCTTGTTGCACGTGGCTTTACACAGACATACAGGGTGGATTACCTTGATACGTTCTCGCCAGTAGCCCGCCATTCTACCCTACGGATCTTGCTGTCAGTCGCGGTTACTCGAGAGTGGCCGCTATATCAGTTGGATGTGAAGAATGCGTTCTTATATGGAGACCTACAGGAGGAAG
Organism: Ottelia alismoides; assembly: GCA_037367405.1. Classification (NCBI taxonomy): domain Eukaryota; kingdom Viridiplantae; phylum Streptophyta; class Magnoliopsida; order Alismatales; family Hydrocharitaceae; genus Ottelia; species Ottelia alismoides. The sequence goes on from JAZKJV010011538.1 coordinate 131,036, forward strand.
TCTACATGCAACAGCCACCCGATTTTGCTGTTGAGGGGGAGTGTTCCAAGGTGTGCAGACTTCATAAGGCTATCTATGGCCTTAAACAGAGCCCCAGAGCATGGTTTCAGAAGCTCTCAGACCTCTTTGAAAAACAGGGATACAAACGCTCTAATGTTGATCATTCCTTGTTTGTACAGAAGACTTCAAGAGGTATTATTGCAATCATGGTTTACGTAAATGACATCTTGATTACAGGAGATGATGAGCAAGGCATAAAGCGGGCGAAAGAGAAGCTGGGTAGCGAATTTGTCACTAAGGACCTTGGAGTCCTTAGTTATTTTCTGGGGTTGGAATTTGCTAGAAATTCGTATGGGTTAGTAATGTCGCATAGAAAATATGTTACGGACCTGTTGAGTGAAATAGGTATGCTTGGGTGTTGGCCTGCTACAACACCAATGGACCCCAGCATGAAGCTAACTGGTAGGCAAACTGTTGTATGTCACGATCACTAGGCCCGATATATCCTTTGCAGTGAGTGAGTCATGTGAGCCAGTTCATGGAGCAACCACGTCAGGTTCATATGGATGCCATACATATGATACTCAGGTACCTCAAATCATCTCCAGGTGCAGGTTTGCTATTCAAGAAGGGCAAGGGGATTTCTATCTCAGCATGTGTGGATGCAGACTATGCAGGTTGTCCCAATGACAGGAAGTCCACCTCTAGGTTTGCAGTCTACGTAGGAGATTCTCTAATCTCATGGAGGAGCAAGAAACAGACGGTGGTAGCCAGATCTAGTGTTGAAGCTGAATATAGGGCTATGGCCCAGGCTAGCACAGAGATGATGTAGGTGAAGGCTGTGCTTACAGATCTATGTATAGATTTACCACTTCCTATGAACTTAGAATGTGACAATCAGGCAGCCTTGTTCATTGCAAACAATCCAGCATTTCATGAGCGGACCAAGCACATTGAGGTTGACTGTCACTTCATATTTGACATGATTCAGAAGGGATTCATTGCTACATCTCATGTTACTTCAGAAAATCAAACTGCCGATATATTCACCAAGGCATTACTACGAGGCCCATTCCAGAAGTGTGCGTCCAAGCTGAGCATGATTGATATCTATGCTCCATCTTGAGGGGGAGTGTTAACATATATATTAGTTCCCTTTGTATCTCTGTTATTTTTATTTTCAGACGTATGCTTTATGTAATTTACCCATAGGCTACTCTCCTATATAAGAGAGCCTAGGGCTGATAATAAACAACTCGCTCATTTTTCCCAACAATAATAGTATAGAAAATGTTCAAATCTATGCAAATATATAAGAATATATGTATAAAAAATGATTTATATTGCAAATATATAAGAATATATGTATAAAAAATGATTTATATATTATAAATAAATAAATAATTCAAAACAGACTAATGACCGACTAAATCCGATTAGTCTCCTAACTGCCGATTAATCCTTAGTCAGTGACCCACCGGGTACCGACTACCGATTTCTGCAACCTTGGTTTTCCATGCGTGCTCGTTTGCCCATACAGATCGGGCCAGTTTTTAGAGTGACTTTTCTAGACAGTCTCTCTCACCCGTCTTTGGGGAGTAGTTTTGGAGTATACCTTTCCCTCTATTGGACCGCACTTCCAGTAAGGGGGCGAGACGGAAGAGCCTCTTAGGAGGCTACCTCTCCGCTTGAGTTTTGTTACTTTTCCACCAACAGGCTTGGTGATGCTACATCTGACCCATTTACAGTTGAGGATTTGAGGAGTTACAATAAAAGTTGAATGGGTTATAGTGTATATAGGTTATGAAATAAAATCAATAATGAGATATATTGGTTTGAATTGACTATAATTATGTTGGATTCGTAATTTCTATAAGCTAGTGGACGTGTTGGGAACTTAGTTAGGATGCATTACGCAATACCACATGTCTACGGAGGCACCCCAACCCTAAGGCATTGTGCATGCCTGAGTCATAGTGTGAGGTTATATAAAGACTAAAACCACAGACTATCCACTGGACTTGAAAAGATAGATAGAATTGAAAACCCGATTAATATATTATCCTTTCCATCATAAATAAATTAAGAGTAAAATAAAGCATCGCTTCATTAACTCTTTATTGAGATTCATAACCTGATCTTAATGTTAAGTAAACAACATTATACTTACTGGCCTCAATTACTATAGGAGAATATTATAAATAGAAAATATTGGGATAATGAATAATAAGGGGGAAATGCATGCAGTATAATTTTAAAAACCTTTTTCTATGCAGGTATTGGTAGATTTTTAATTATATATGCCTATCTACTTGCTTTCTTTTGCACATAATAAATTACTTTCTATTTTAAACTGCGGGTTGTATTCACATTTGTGACATCCTCTTCTTTTCTACATGTTTTGGCTGGTAAGGAGCCTGCAGCACAGTAGCAGGTTGATGACTTCTGGAGATCGTGTTTATACTAGACGATACAGCTTCTTTTGTGTTGTAGCTTTTGTTCTATTATAATGTAAAATGTCTTTTCTTTTTCTTCTGGATATATTGGGATTTATGAATGTACTGTCAGACATTTTTGTACATATTGTATATATTATGAATGATAATGAAATGAAATTTTGGTGTCATGTGTCTTAGTTGAATCCGTGGTGATAAATGTGGTTTGAATATTATATACAACAGCAGCGCGAATTTTTTTCCTGATTTTCAATACTTTGTGCGATCACATGTGAATGTAATTGTGTAAATGCGTCGTAAACGGGTGTCCGAATCTGAAGGTGTCACAGATTATCAGAGTTGCGCAGCGGAAGCGTGGTGGGCCTATAACCCACTGGTCCCAGGATCGAAACCTGGCTCTAATACCAAACTGTGACGCCTTCGGATCCGGGCACCCGTTTACGACGCATTCACACTATTACATTCACATGTGATCGCACAAAGTATTGAAAATTAGGGAAAATTTTCGCGTTGTTGCATATGACATTCAAACCAAATTCATCACCACAGATTCAACAAAGACATATGCCACCAAAATTTCACTTCGTTATCTTTCATAATATATATAATATGTACAAGAAGGCTGACAGTACATTCATATATCCCAACATATTCAGAAGAGAAAGAAAAAGACTTTTTACATTATTAATAGAACAAAAGCTACAACAAAAGAAGTTGGATCGTCTAGTATAAACACGATCTCTAGAAGTCATCAACCTGCTACTGTGCTGCAGGCTCCTTGCCAGCCAAAACATGTAGGGAAGAAGAGGATGTCACAAATGTATATACAACTCGTAGTTTAAAATAGCAAGTAATTTATTATGTGCAAAAGAAAGCAAATAGATAAGCATATATAATTGAAAATCTATCACTACCTGCGTAGAAAAAGGATTTTAAAATTATATTGCATGCATTTCCCCCTTATTATTCACTATCCAAATATTTTCTATTTATAATATTCTCCTATAGTAATTGAGGCCGGTCAGTATAATGTTGTTTACTTAACATTAAGATTAGGTTATGGGTCTTAAAGAGTTAATGAGGTGATACTTTATTTTACTCTTAATTTATTTATGGTGAAAAGGATAATATATTAATCGGGTTTTCAATTCTATCTATCTTTTCAAGTCTAGTGGATAGTCTTGGTCTTAATATAACCTCTCACTATGACTCTAAGGCATGAATAATGCCTTAGGGTTGGGGTGTCTCCGTAGGCATGCGGTGTTGTGTAATGTGTCCTAGCTAAGTTTCCAACACGTCTACTAGCTTGTAGAAATTACGGATCCAACCTAATTATAGTCAATTCTAACCAATATAGCTCATTGTTGATTTTATCTCATAGCCTAGCATCAATTGTAACTGGCTCAGATGTAGCATCGCCAAGCCTGTTGGCAGAAAGTAACAAAACTCAAGCACCGAGGTAGCCTCCTAAGAGGCTCCGTCTCGCTCTCTTATTGGAAGTGCGGTCCAATAGAGGGAAAGGTCTACTCCAAAACTATCCCAGAGACGGGTGAGAAAGACTCTCCGGAAAAGTCACTTGTAGAAACTGGTCTGCGGTAACGGGTAAACGAGCTTGTACGAAAAAACTAAAATCGAGGATCCCCCACCTAGGAATCCTAAGACAGAGAGTCAGCAGAACTAGTCAAAAGTCGGGATCCCAACGAGCCGTAAAAACACTGCGAGCTCGCATAAAACCGTAAAAGGTACTGGGATCCTTGACCCGCGCACTTGGCGGCCGCTACCTTAACTGGGCTTCCTTTCCTCCACTCAGTTGAGGGTCACCGCGCTCTCGCACGGTCCCGTGTAAGGGTCACCATGACCATCACTATTCATCACCATCATATGGATGTATATAATTTCACCTTCCTTTCTCAATCTCTTATATAATTAATTTAAAGATCTAGATATCAATCTCTTCCTTACCATTGAAAATGGTGATAGTCTTCTATGGAAAACAACTTTAAAGACATTTGTCATTATAGTCAGATGCATTTTTTAAGGGCAATTCTTGGTTACTAGTGTAGAATCTATACGCAGTGATGTTACTATGGGCTTAGATTTGTAATAGCATGCGTATACCGAAGTTCTTGTTAAGACAGATATAGAGTCACTTGAAATTACAATTAAGTTTGGCATAGTTTCAGAGGCAGAGGCTACTTGTGTTTACTATAATCAGAGATACACAGATAGCGCCCCTCCCTTTTTTCTGAGAAAGATTATGAATACTAATCTCATGCTTCATACTCACTTTGAGTTACTCATCCTTTCTGACTTTAACTTTTTATAATCAATTTTATGTAACTCAATATCCTTAGTTCTTCTATGATTAACTAGAGTACAAAATTTTAGTATTTCATACGATTCATCAATCTCTAAGATGGATTGAGAATTCCTCAATTCTGTTTATTACTATTCTTTTAAAACAGCTTACATCTAAAAAGAAAAAATATATATTCATATCTGAACCTACCGAGCATATGTACTAAAATATACATTATCAAAGAGACAAAGCGCAGTTATACACACCAACGAAATGATGCGGTAGTGAAGAAAAGCCTACCATTTGTTGAACACTTCCAGGACCTTCCTATATCAAGATAATATTCATAAGATAATAGTCCTAATACCGTTATTACAAGTTCCTAGCTTATTAACCGCGTGACATCATGAACACACCGAGGTCATACTCTATTTTATATCTTATTACGAGAACCTTGTTGTTTTATACCAATGATTGATCGGATACAAGTATTTCATCCATAATTCTACCAATGGACATGAGAATTTGACCATCACTCTTTTAAAGGAATGTTTGTTAATTACTAGATTCATCACTCTTTCAAGGAATGTTTGTTAATTACTAGATTATTAAAATTGTCATAAGACTTAGATCCAATGAACACCTCGCTATATTACGACAAACTTTACTTCCTTTAAAAATTAACCCTGCCATTATCTCTTCCTGGAAAGTGTTTGATTACGGAAAATAAGGAAATTTCAGCCCATGGGTTGAGGGAAATGAGGAATATTTTACAACCTGGATTACAACATGATGGAAAAATATGCATGATAGGTATACATGGAATACTGGGACAGAGGAGAACCAGATATATATAAAAATATAAATTTGTATGAGTGCCATTTCTGAATAATTGCATATTTCACAATAATACCTATCTATCTAATATACTAACATAACTGGTGTTTACATTGATCCATTCTCCAAACCAAACCCCATGATCATTGACAACTCCAACAAAGATTTAACTAAAATTATGTCACAAAAAAAAACCTTTCAACCTTAGATAATCAAATGTATAGGACTAATCTATATTCAAGATCTCATGTTTGGCAGCAAAATGGAGGAAGAGATTGTACCTCTTTTGGATCCTCAAATGGAGAAAGATGGAGTTTCAACCAAATTTTGCATGCAACAGCTGTTGTGTTGCAGTTCCAGCAAGAGGGAAAACATTTTTCTTTGTGGTTTTGGACAGCAGTAGGCTGTTTGAAGCGGTTGTGCCTATTGCTATAGCAGTAGCAATAGTTGTTGGCAGAGCTATGGTAGTTGTAGGGGTTCCAGTGGATCAAGCAGTATATTTTTGGAGGAAAATACCATCGGCTGGAAAGGAAGGCTGGGGGTTTGCTCCCTCGTTGAAGAGAAATGGGAAAACAAGAATTGGAGGAGAAAGAAAATAGAAAGGAGGGGAAGAGGAAGCTTCCCATGTCATGTCACCTTAAGTGACATCACTTATGACATTTATTAGTGACATCAGCATGCTGGATGTCATTATTGTAATTATATATATTTTTTAAAAAAACTGCACCGTCTGCTACAGTGCAGCAGAAAATAATTATTTTTTTTATTCCGTTATTTGAGATGTTTAAAAATGTCTGTATTCCTGCCTCAGAATGTCAGATTTCGATGCGCGATATCTCGATTTGATCGTCTCTGAATGATGATATAGTATTGATGTACTCTTGGTTGGGTTTGGATCCCGGATCTTTTCAAGATACGGTTTTGGTTTGGGGTTAAATTTTATGAAATTAAAATACCAAACAATCTCCGACTGACGAACGGTCGATTATGTTGGTCTTGTTTCGTCGAATCGGATTTTATGACAGTCTCGGTTTGTTTTGCGATTTCTGAATTTACGTTGCGGCTTTTTCGGACACGCATTACGATGTGATCGATTTTTGGTCAATTTCGCTTGAACGACTTTTGTTTCATGATCAATTGATCGATTTAGGTTGTTTAGCTTTGATCAACAACTTTATTGGGTTAATCGGACCCTATTCGAGTCAGGTTCGGGTTTGTGCGGATTCGATGTTACAAAATATGTATGATTCTGAGGTATCTGAAGATCTCACGTGGTATTGACCTTCTATTTAGCAGAGGCACTTCCCTTGTTGTTACAGCTTGTGCAGATGCAGACTATGCAGGATGTTCCAAGGACAGGAAGCCTACTTCTGGCTTTGCAGTGTTCATAAAGAGATTCTTGTTATCATAGAAGAGTAAGAAGCAAACGGAGGTCATCAGATCCAGTGCAGAATCAGAGTGCACAGCCATGGCACGTTGGAGTATAGAGATGATGTGGGTCAGATCTATTCTTACTGACCTAACTGTTGATGCGCCTCTTCCCATGCACCGCCAATGTGACAACCATGATGCTCTCGTCATTGCTAACAACCCAACCTTCTATGAGAGGACCAAGCATATCGAGGTAGATTGTAACTACACTCGGGACATGATTCAAAAGGGTTTCATCTCCACTACTCATGTTAGTTCAGGAGATCAGATAGTAGATGTGTTGATCAAGGTCTTAGTCAGAGGGCCAAGAGATGATGTTCCAAGCTGAGCATGATTGATATCTACACTCCAGCTTGAGAGGGAGAGTGTTGAGATATGAGTTATCATTATTACTTTCATTTATTCTCTTTTCTTTATGTCTATCTTATGTATCCGCCCAACATGTTTCTTCTCTATATAAGAGAACCTTAGGACATCATGAATAAGCAATTCATCGTTTTCTCCCAACAGTTACTATAGGGCTCATGGAGGGAGGAACATTGCAAGGTAACTGGTGAAGGTCGGGAGGAGGAGGTTGGGTGAGGGGAGAGCTGGTCACAAAGGCATTGTTGCTCTCTTGCTTCGCCTCATTGCTTAATATCCACAATCATCTGTAGTCATATCCATTTATTGTATTTGATTTCCACAATTATTTGTATCCTTATCCATACATTCATTACAATATATAAAAAAATGTAGATATAACTATAATTGTATAAGAAAAAAATATTTTGACATTCTTTAACAATATTTGATTTGGTTAGTATGAAACAAAATCTCTTTAAAAGCTATGTTTCGTATGTTTGTAAGACATCCAATAGGGATCTTTGCATGCACAAATTCTTATTTACAAACCATTTATTTGATATTCAAATATTTTATATATTTTATTATTCGTCAACGTCTACATCCATGTATTCACGTTCCTATTCTCTTGTCGATTGATTGGTACCCTTCTTATTGTACTTTGTATAGTGATCTTCGATGAGTGGGGTATTTGGAATGGTCAGGTCTCATGAACTTGGGTCATATTCAACTTGGTGATGAGTTGCTATTTAGGCTCGGTAAATTTAATTAGTTGTGTTTGGGTTCCTACTTTAGCTCACTATGCAGCATAAGCTGTATAACACCCCAAGTCTGCGAGAGCACATCTCAACGCCTAATCAAAGTTACCCTATAACAATCACAAACAATTTGCTCCCATAACGTGTTAAAAATATGAAGTTACTTATGATATTCCTTGATTCAAGAAACGTTGCCATAAATAGTTTAGTTATGGTCTCTTTCCAATAAACTATATTTTGTATGAATGGTTTATTATGCATGATGTTTTTTACTATTGTTGGTTTACTTTAGTAAATTGGTGTTGAGATGTGTTCCCGCCGAGACAAGGCATTGCATGCTGAGTCCAAGTTAATCTCTTACGTTAACTCGACTCGATGTATTATTTTCTTTTTAAATTAAAATCATTTAAAAATTTTGCAATATAACAAATATAAAAAATATAAAATCAGAAATAAAAAATATAAAAAAACAAAAACTAAAAATCACTTTGCAGTGACATATCTTTACATGTACATTCATTGTATTACACATTACCATTGCAGTTAGTATTCATATATCAATTATTTTAGAATTTCGACAGATGCTTTATATCCGATGCTGCAATAATTGACATAATTAACCAATGATAAAAAAAGGCAGTTCTTTAGTGGCACAACTCTGGGTCTCGAATGGGTCTCGAATGCCTTCACTGTTGTTGGTGTCACATGAGTTGTTGATCCTTTTATTCACGATGTCAGTGTGCTCATTTAAGGTCATGTTCATATCATACCATTACTTCGTTGGTCTTAGGTGAGGGCATGCGCCCTCGTGTAATTCGATTTGAGCGCTCTTGGCTATTTAATATTCGGAAAATAAGTTCAAAGAGATGATTGCGCATCACTGGGCCTTTTTATCTCAACATTGGTTTTGTATTAACATAAGTCTTCTTGATGTTTTCCGCTTTAAAGATGCTTTTGATGAATTTCAAGAGAACTAGAGGATAGTTTGCATATGAAACTCATGGAGGATCATGTATGCATTTCTAGATTTGATTTAATGGAGAACGATCATGGTCTCACTAAGAAGGGTTTTGATGATCTTTCGTCAAAGCGATTAATCTTCTGGGAGGAAGGTAAGAAGTGAAATATCATATGGACGTAGAGATCATACCTTAAATGAATATGACGAAGGGTATATCAAAGCCATGTTCTTTCATGTTATGGCTAGTGATAGAGGTGTAATCTCATTCATTCTCTCATGGTGTTTGGCACGCGGGCGGAAGGTGATTGGGAGGTGGGCATGTTCCTGAGATGGACTATTCACTCCGTGAAAAGGAGACCAAGTAGTGATTGGGTACTCATACTTCGAGATAGTGCCAATTCTGGCGGGCTATACGATCTATTGAAGTTTGGAAGGCTGATGTCCATACCAGGGTACACGAGCTAAATTCGGAGTGTTCATCTAGCTTAGGTGGGTTCGTAGTGTTCTACTTTAAGGAATTATGGGATGTGGTCTGGGATGAACATGATGTTTTTGTGTTCATAGATGAGAACTCTGGGTTCGATCAGATTAATAGTGCCCTTATACTTTTCCTTCCCATGAAGGAAGTCTAGTCAGACCTATCACACTCTCGAATATGGTTTCTTACATTGTTGCAAAGGTTCCTGTTAACCGATTCCTCTTGGTAATAAATGATATTCTCTCCCTTGCTAAAACGAACTTCGTCCTAGATAAATAGAAGATGTATAAATTGGCGGTAGCAACTGAGATAGTGGCAGACTGGAAGAGGTCCTATGTGAAGGAGATACTTTGGAAGGTTGAATTTTCTCATGTGAGATTTTTTTGACACAAATGATTGGATGAAAAGATGTGTAACTATGTCATCCTCCTCGATTTGTGAGAATGATAGACTGGAGGGTGCTTATTTTTAGCATCAAAGAGATGTTCGCCAGGTATGCCTACTTGCCCCTGCATTGTTTGTTGTCCATTGATGTTTTAGCTTGTATGGTTGGACAAGCAATACAGTGTAAGATTTGAGTAAGCTATATTATTGATAGTATTTCTATCATGGTGATGTAGTTGGCGGATGATACCTTTTTTGTTAAGGACATAATCCATGATGCTCGAGTGATATCCACGTTAGTGGACATCTTTTGGGGAACATTCAAGCCTATGCATCTATAGATTGAAGTCCACTCTCCTTTTTTTGTTATTTTTGAAGTTGTGCTTCCTTATTTTGAGTGGTTGTTGACTAGGCCTAGTAGGAGTCTTTTGATTCTTATCTGGGACTCCTTCTATCGGATGGGTCGTCTGAAGCAAGTGAATTGGTTACTTATGGTTGAGAAGTTGGATTGTAAGCTTCAAGATGGATAGTTGTCCTTATCCTGTGGGGGTCTACTAGTGTTTTTGAATGGCGTACTGGTTGCAATGCTTATCTTTTTCATCTCTACTTGGCTTATCCCAATTGGGTTTCATAGTCGCTTTGAATCGATCATGAGGAGATTCTTTTGGGGTGAGTTCGATGGTCGATCTCGAGGGACTCCCGTGGTGTCCTAGGACACCGATGTTGCTGTTGGACGTGGTTGGCGTGGGGTTTTGAAACTTGTTTAGATGAACTAAGCAAGCTTGTAAAAGTCGGCCGACTAGTCGGCCCGACTAGTCGAGTCGGGGTGGTAGCCGACTCGACTAGGCCTAGTCAGTCATTAGTCGAGTCGACTAGTCGGCCTAGTCGGACGACTAACCGACCGAGTTTTACATCAAGGTTTTATAATTTTTTTAGTTTTTTTATTTTTTTAAAAAAGCAAACTTATTCCAATATGCTTCATGGTATATTTAAAGTCAATTATTTCTTTTGTTTCATCATTATTGTATATAATTGTACAAATCTATGTTAATATATAAGCAAACTTATTCTAATATGCAATAATGTTATATTTAAAGTCAATTACTTCTTTTTTTATTATGAAGGTATAGAAAATGTAAAATCCATGTATAAAAATGTTTTTTATATTTAAAATTATTAAAAAAATCAAAACTGACTAATGGCCAACTAAATCTGATTAGTCACTTGACTGCCGATTAATCCTTAATCAGTGACCCCGCCGACCAAGTACCGATTATCGCTTTCTGCTACCTCGGAACTGAGCTTTGGTGATTAAACGGGTGCTCGGTTTGGGAGATTGGTGAGGATTTTCTTTCTTGCTTGGTCGGGAAAAACTACGGGGTCTGATCTATGCTCCATGGTCATGTGCCTTTGGTTGTCTTGGCTTCCACTTTTTGGAAGGGGATTTGCTGAATTGTGTGTGATGAGTCCACCCCGATGGTTTCGATTTTAGGTGATGGGTGCTCCTTTTGCTTTTGATCTGATAAATTGGTTAGGGGTAATCATCTTTGTACCAAGATCCCAAAGATTTTCTCAGGTGACTCATCATGATTTGCATGTTTCAGATGGTTTGACGAGATCTGGCTTTCTCCTTTCTACCCAGTTTCTTCAGAGCAGAGAATGTTGGACTTTTTTGCGATTGATGGAGGACCTTAGCCATGTTGATGGCTTTGGTATAGAGATAATTGGGAATAACGGGATGATAGATTGTTTGGAATAAGACATATAAGGCATTTTTTGGTCTTATTGTCATTGATAATGGAGATTAGTTTGTTTGGGCCTCTAAAGCTCCTCTACATGCCAAGCTTTCTCTTTAGCTTTTTCGTAGGGACCGTCTTATGACAAAGTACACAATGCTATGTTGTTTTCCTGACGCTGAGGTGGTTGTCCTTCCTTGCGGCAGAGATCTATATGAGTTGGAGCATTTGTTTCTTACGTGAGATCGTGCGAGGGAACTATGTGATCATGCTTCCATACATCTGGTCGACATCTCTTCCTTGGAGCAGTTCAGGACATCACTTGCTGTGTTCCAGTTTCGTCCAGCTGTAAATCTATTAAAACCGAGTGTCCGGTTGTGGTCCATCTGATTTGCAAGAAATGGGATGGTGTTTTTTAAGTGGTTGTTTGTTGAGAATGCTGTGCATTATGTTAAAAACTCTTCAAGCCTTGGTTCTTGTGATTGATTACATGGTATTAATAAACATTTTGGGGATGGACACTTTTGGTGCACGCCCTCTGTTCCATAAAAGACTCCATCTGTGTAATATTTTTGGGATTTCACTCAAACAGTGCGGAGCTGTTCTGTTATTAAAGAGTCTGGTTTAAGGGGTGGGATAAGGAATAAGGTGGGTTGTACTTGATTCATGCTTCTGTGGAGATTTCGTTTTGGTGGCATAAAGGTGGTATAAGTGTGAGTTACCCCTATTCCTTGCTTTTTTCTTGTTCTTGAAATGTGGTATAAATAGTTATTTTGAAATAGGCTCTGCGAACAGGGGGTAGATTATACTCATTTTATAAATGATGAGGGATGAGGGTAAGCGAAATAATTGTGTAATTGGGAAGGAGAATAATTATTATCCAAATAAAATGTGATTTGAGGGTAGCGATGGAAATCCGGAATAGCTATTCCGCGTCCTTATTCCACAACCAACAGCAACAACAACAAAGCCTTTTCCCACAATTAAGTAGGGTCGGCTACATGGATTCTTCGCCTCCATTCAGATCTATCTTGGGTCAATCCTGGGCTTATATCCACAAAACAAAGATCCCTTCGTATGGTCTCTTTCCAACACTTCTTGGGCCATCCCCGCCCCCTCTTTTAACCGGCTCAACATCCCAACACTCGCATCTCCTAACTGGTGCATCAGCTGATCTTTTTTGCAAATGACCAAACCATCTTAAGCGGTTTTCCCTCATCTTATCCTCGATCGGAGCAACACCAACTTTCTTTCTGATTGCATCATTCCGAATCCGATCTTTACGTATGTATGCTTCACAAGCCAACATTCAGATCCATAGAGCATAGCAGGTCTCACGGCTGCTTTGTAAAACTTTCCTTTAATTTTTAAAGGAAATTTCTTATCACAGAGAACAGCAGAGGCTCCTCTCCACTTTAGCCAGCCTGCATTTATTCTATTAGTAACATCTTCATCAATTTCCCCATCATGTTGAAAAATAGATCCCAGATATCTAAAAGAATCTCTCTTCTGAATGTTATCATCACTAATCTTCACCTCAATTCCTTCACTATTGCTTCTATCAAAGGTGCACTCCATATATTCTATCATAGCCCTACTTATACGAAATCATTTACTCTCCAACTCATGTCTCCATACCTCAAGTTTCTCATTTACTTCATCTCTAGTCTCGTCAATCAACACAATATCATCAGTAAATAACATACACCAATGTAACTCATCTTGAATGTCGCTTGTCAACTTGTCCATAATCAAAGTAAAAAGAAATGGACTCAAAGTTGAACCTTAATGTAAACCAATGTTGATGTCAAAATAGCCAGTCTTCCCAGACAGGGTCCTTATACAAGATAAAGCCCAATCATACATGTCCTTTATGAGGTTAATGTATAGGACATGAACTTGTCTCTTCTTCAAAACTCTCCACAATATATCTCGTGGGACAGAATCATAAGCCTTCCCAAATCAATAAAGATCATATGAAGGTTCTTCCTTTTAGCTCTATAAATCTCCATTGTTCTCCTCAGCAAATGGATGGCTTCAATAGTTGAGCGACCTGGCATGAATCCGAATTGGTTTTCTTTGACGTCGAAAACTTGTCTTATCCTTCTCTCGATCACACGTTCCTAAATTTTCATAGTGTGACTCATCAGCTTGATACCTCTATAATTTGAACAATTTTGAATATCTCCTTTATTCTTATAAAGACGCACCACGATACTCCTCCTCCAATCTTCAAGCATTTTCTTGCTTCGCCAAATAACATTGAATAGATTCGTAAGCCAAGTCAAACCGCGCTCACCTTAAAACTTCGCCAAATAACATTGAATAGATTCGTAAGCCAAGTCAAACCGCGCTCACCTAAAACTTTCCATACTTCTATAGGGATGTCATCCGATCCTACACCTTTCCCATGTATCATAACTGTAGAGACTTATATATATTACATTTTATTGTTCCGTAATTTCTATTTATCTTTTGTAAGACTCTGTAATTTACCCAAGGGTTTTCTCCCTATATAAGAGACCCGAGGGCTCTATCGAATAACACATCAGAGTATTGTTTTACTCTAACATGGTATCAGAGCCCTAACCCTAACCTAGGGTTTCCTCCCCCCCCCCCCCCCCCCCGCCGCCGGCTTCTCCAAGCTCCTCCGTCGCCGCCAACCAGCCCCTCAAGGCCCCCAGCCCCTCCGCCGGCCCTCCATCTCCTCCGCCGGGCTCCCAGCCCCTCCGTCGGGCCTCCAACCCCTTCGCCGGGCCTCCAGCCCCTCCGCCAGGCCTTGCAGGCTCCAGCCCCATCGCCTGCGAGGCTCCAGGCGGTCCCACCAGGCCGTTGCCAGCTCCAGCCAGCCCCCGCCAGGTCCCCGCAGGCCCCCCGCCAGGTTCCAGCCGAGCCGCTGCCGGCCCTCTCCCGCCGCCTCTTCACAGCCGAGGCTTCATTAGCCTCCCTGCCGTTCGTTTCGCTTCGGTCGGGCTCGGATTGATGATGGGTTCAAGTGCATAACGTCTACATATGCACTTGAATCCTCACAAGTCGTGGTAGACACCTGTCTCTTGGTCTATGATCCCTAGTTCTTCTTCTCCGGCAGTATGTCAGATCAGAAGGTCGATATGCCCGCCATCGGTGCCTTCAAAGGTTCGGCACCTATCGTCAAAATGGACGGGACAAACTACGAACTGTGGGCTATGCAGTTCCTCAGTCTCATGAAGTCGTGTGGTAAGAAGCATATTCTTACCGAAGATGAACCGCCGGAGAAGACGGGAATATATGTCTCATGGGAGGCTGATGACGCGTACGCCAAAGTCTGGTTGTCGGGTACGCTCACAACGGAGATAGCAAATGATGTCCTCCATCAACCCACCGCCAAGGCGATGTGGGATATTCTGGACACGACGTACTCTCAGGTACGGAACGAGACCAAGATGCTGCAGTTGCAGCATGATATCTTTACCACGAGGCAAAATGGGAGGCCTCTTCATTCTATGTACACGTCTCTTCGTGGAATGTTCGAGAAAGTTTATAGCACAATTCCACTCACAGCCACGCCGGAACAGCAGAAGACGTTCCGCAACGCCACTATGGTTGGCGTCTTACTTGCTGCCCTTGATCCTGAATATGAGGCAGCGCGGTCTCAGATCCTTGCTGATGCCACCATTCCACCGATGGAAGAAGTCTACAGACGGCTCAGTCGTGTTCCAGTTCCAGCGAACACAACTACACCTCCCTCGGCAATGGCCGTCTCCAGAGGACGAGGTAGTTCCTCCTCATTCCGTGGCAGAGGAAATGGTGGACGTGGCCGTGGAGGTTGCATACGCTCTACGTGCTCATTCTGTCGTCGTACTGGTCATTCGGAGGATACATGCTATTCCAAGCATGGTTTTCCTCCCTCTGCGCGTATCGCTGATCATGTTCAGGGTCCACCAGCATCTACTCCCGATCACAGGTTCGAGGAGCTAGTGGCACGGCTTCGTGATATCATGCCACAATCATCATCGGAGGGTGCCGATGCATCTGATGTTGCGGCGTCGGCATCAGCTAGTACATCTGCCTCAGCCAGTGCCTCAGGTAGTCCTTCCGTTTCATATCATAATCATGATCTCATAGGATGGATTGTTGATTCTGGAGCCACCCACCATCTCTGTCGAGAGAAAGATATTCTGCAGTCATATAGAGCTGTCCAGCCTGGTCGATCTGTACTCATTGCTGATGGCACTCATTCCCCTATCATCGGTCAGGGGGAGATAGATTTGCTGCCCTCTATGCACTTACAGAATGTTTTACATGCACCAGAATTCTCTATGAATCTCTTATCCATTAGTCAGATTACTCGAGATTTGCACTGTCGTGCCATTTTTGACCCATCGTCTGTTATTTTTCAGGACATACTAACGGGCAGGGTGATTGGTTGTGGTTCTGAGCACAATGGCCTCTATCGTCTTGTACGGAACTCTTATGTTGGCGTCTCACTCCATTCCCAGGGCTCCGTGTCTCCGTATACCTGGCATCTTCGGTTCGGTCATCTGCCACTACAGAAAATGCGTCACCTCCTGCCTCAGATTTCTCCGAGTTCATCCTTTCGTTGTGAAGCTTGTCAGTTAGGGAAGCACCATCGGTCCAGCTTCCCCAGTCGTCAGAGTCGGAGCAGTCGCTCCCCATTTGAGTCATTTCACATAGATATATGGGGTCCCAGTCGTGTCCCAGATCATCAGGGGCACAGGTTCTATTTAGTTGTGGTCGATGATTTTTCTAGAGTGTCATGGACCTTTCTTCTTAAGAATAAATCCGAAGCAGGAAGTGTTATTCAAAATCTTATCAATGAAGTTCAAAATGTTTTTTCGTTTACTGTTAAGTATGTGCGTATTGATACTGCATTGGAGTTCTGCACTCGTTCCCTTGCTAGTTTTCTTTCTTCTAAAGGCATTATCCACCAAACCACATGTGCATACACATCCCAACAAAATGGGGTTGCAGAACGAAAACATCGCCATTTCCTTGACATTGCTCGCACATTACTTATTCAAAGTTGTGCCCCATTATCTTTTTGGGGGGATGCTATTCTTACAGCATGCTATCTGGTCAATCGCATGCCTACAACTGTTCTTGGGGAAAAGTTTCCTATATCTGTTCTCTTTCCTGACAAAGATTTGTTTACTCTTACACCTCGGGTCTTTGGCACTGTTGCATTTGTCCACCGTTTGTCTCCAGGACTTGATAAGCTTTCCCCCAGGGCTATCAAGTGTGTTTTTGTGGGCTACTCCAGGACACAGAAAGGATATCGTTGCTATGACCCAGTTCATGACAAGTACTATGTGAGCGCTGATGTTACATTTTTTGAACCCGTCATGTACTTCTCTCCTACAGGTGACAGATTGGTCTCCTCCACATCCACAGATTCTAGTGTCTATGTACCTCCACCTCCAAGCCTGGGTCAATCCTCTACTCCACCACCACCACCACCACCACCTCCAATTGAACCTTTTCCTAAGTTCTATACAAGGCGTACAGGACCAGCTCAAGCTACATGTCAACCATCCACCACGCCTCAGGTATGTTCTGATGTTATCACTAATAATGGGTTAGAAAATGCACCAGTGCAGGAGCCTCTACAGCAGGACGAGGATCATTCGGTCGACACAATGATGGATGATCTGGATCGGCCCATTGCTCACAGGAAGCAGCGAAGACAATGTGCTTCGTATCCTCTTGCTTCTCAAGTCTCATTTCATCGTCTCAATGGGGACTTCCAGAAGTTTGTAGCTGCTGTCTCGTCTGTTGAGATCCCACGGACCTATCAAGATGCCATGAAGATTGATTGCTGGCGTCTAGCCATGGAAGAGGAGATGCGTGCTCTGCAGTCTCGAGGGACTTGGTCTCTTGTCCCCATTCCTCCAGGTGCATCCGTGGTGAGTTGCAAGTGGATCTTTACGGTGAAATACCATGCGGATGGACGTCTTGATAGATACAAGGCAAGACTTGTAGCATGGGGATTTACCCAGACATATGGGGTAGATTATTTGGATACTTTTTCACCAGTGGCTAGACACTCCACTCTTCGTATCCTCCTATCTGTTGCTGTGGTACATAACTGGACCATTTTTCAGCTTGACGTCAAGAATGCTTTCTTGTATGGAGACCTGCAGGAAGAAGTCTACATGCAGCAGCCACCAGGATTTGCTGCTGAGGGGGAGACTCAGATGGTGTGCAGACTTCATAAGGCTATCTATGGCCTCAAACAAAGTCCCCGAGCATGGTTCCAGAAGCTTTCTCAGCTAATTGAACAACAGGGGTTCAGGAGATCAAATGCGGACCATTCATTGTTCATCCAGAAGACCCCTAGAGGTACAGTTGTTGTTATGATATATGTTGATGACATCTTGGTCACAGGAGATGATGCTCAGGGGATTGAGATAACCAAGTCCCTGTTAGGAAACCAATTCATTACGAAGGATCTGGGCACGATACGATATTTTCTGGGGATAGAGTTTGCACGAAATGCACAAGGAATGGTGATGACTCAAAGAAAATATGTCACGGACTTGCTAGCTGAAGCAGGAATGACTGGATGCAGACCTTCAAGTACACCTATGGACCCAAGCATGAAGTTGTACGATGATGATACCGAGGAGGTGGACAAAAGAAGGTACAGAGAGATGGTGGGTAAGCTCTTATATATTACTATAACTCGACCGGATATTGCCTTTGCAGTAAACCGGGTGAGTCAATTTGTGGAGCAGCCAAGGCAAGTTCATATGGATGCCTTGTATATGATATTGAGATATCTGAAGTCTTCCCCAGGCACAGGGTTGCTATTTAGGAAAGATACGGATCTGTCTATTTCAGCTTGTGCAGATGCAGACTATGCAGGATGTCCAAGGGATCGTAAATCCACTTCTGGATTTGCTATCTTCATAGGAAGCTCTTTAGTTTCTTGGAAAAGCAAGAAATAGACTGTTGTGGCGAGATCCAGTGCAGAATCTGAGTACAGAGCCATGGCACAAGCAACTGCAGAAATGATGTGGGTTAGAGCAGTCTTAGAAGATTTGACTGTAGATGTCCCCTTGCCTATGAATCTCCAATGTGACAATCAGGCAGCTTTGTTCATTGCCAATAATCCGGCTTTTCATGAGAGAACAAAGCACATCGAGGTGGATTGTCATTTTACTAGAGACGTGATTCAGAAGGGCTTCATTTCCACCTCTCATGTCAGTTCAGAGGATCAGACTGCTGACATATTCACCAAGCCGCTGCTCAGAGGACCTTTCCAGAGATGTTCTTCCAAGCTGAGCATGATAGATATCTATGCTCCATCTTGAGGGGGAGTGTAGAGACTTATATATGTTACGTTTTATTGTTCCGTAATTTCTATTTATCTTTTGTAAGACTCTGTAATTTACCCAAGGGTTTTCTCCCTATATAAGAGACCCGAGGGCTCTATGGAATAACACATCAGAGTATTGTTTTACTCTAACAATAACCTTCAAAGCCTCATCTACTTCCTTTCTTTGTATCCGTTTATAGCTTGCACGATTCAAGTAACTTTCACTACTAGCTAGATCACCCAAAGTGATCTCTCTATTTCCTTCCCCAATGAAAAGTTTATGGAAGTACTGCTCTCATCTAGTCTCTATATGAATATCCTTCTGAGTAACAAGCACGTGACCTTCCTCATCCTTAATACATCTCACTTGAGAAAGGTCTTTGGTCTTTCTTTCTCTTGCTTTGGCCAACCTGAATATATCCTTCTAACCCTCCTTAGAGTCGAGATTTGTATACAAAACTTCATAAGCTTTTGACTTAACTTCGCTTGCAGCCTTCTTTGCTTCCTTCTTTGCTATTTTATAGTTTGTGACAATTTCCTTTGTTCTATCCTTAGACATAGCTTTAAAGCATGCTCTTTTATTTTTTCGCTTCTCTTGCACCCCTTCACTCCACCACCAAGCCTCCTTTTGACCTGGGGCTCCTCCCTTTGACCCGCCTAGCATCGCTTTGGCTACCTTTCGGATACAAGATGCTACTGCCTCCCACATCTCGTTTGCACTTCTACTACAATCCCAAGATAAATCTTCTAAAACCTTCTCCCTGAAACTCGATTGCTTCAGTAGAAGATTCCACCATCTAGTTCTAGTGATCTTAGGAACCCTCCTTTTCTTTACCAGCCCTTTTATTTGTACATCCAAGACTAACAAGTGATGTTGGGTTGTCAAGCTCTCTCCTGGGATTACTTTGCAGTCTTTACAACACAACTGATCTCTTATCCTCAATGCAAAGCAATCTATATGTGTTCTCGTTGGCCCACTCTTAATTAAATGCTCCTCCCTCTTCTTGAAGAGAGTGTTTGCTATGAAAAGATCATATGCCATTACAAAAATCAGGATGACCGTTCCCTCTTCATTTCTATCCCCAAAACCATATCCTTCATGAACTCTAGTATACTCTGAAGCATCTTTTCCCACATGTCCATTAAGATCTCCACCTATGCAAATCATCTCTCTTTGTGGGATTCCTTGTAAAATCTTATCTAGATCCTCCCAAAAAGCTTGTTTAGTCCTTTCATCTAAACCAATTTGCGATGCATAAAATGAGATTATATTCAGAATTTCTTCTTCAAGCACCAATTTTAGCAAAATAATCCGATCCCCGAATCTTTGCACCTCAACCACACAATCCTTCAAATCCTTATGAACAACCACTCCAACACCGTTTCTACCCCTATCTTTACCTGAATACCAAAGTTTAAAGCCTGACTTCTCGATCTCCCTTGCTTTCTCTCCAACCCATTTAGTCTCTTGAAGACATAGTATATTAATCTTCCTTCTTTCCATCGTATCCACTATCTCCATCGATTTTCCAGTCAAAGTGCCAATATTCCAACTACCAATCCGCAACTTCCGTTGCAATCTCTTTTGGACTAACTTCTTTACTCGCATGCGTCCATTATGCGAGAACCCTTGTAAATTTTGGACTGCATCCGAGCGGTGATGCAGCGGAACTAGCTTAATTACCCGCATGCGTTCCTCATGCGAGAACCCTTGCAAATTTTGAACTACATCCAGGCTGCGGTATAGCAGCCCTTGCCAATTTTTCATTGCACTCGAGCGATGCAACGCGTCGCAAGTAGGGAACGCCCCAATAAAATCTGTATGTTTGCTTAAATCCATGTTGAAAAGATCCGACTGTCATGAGGCAACATCCTAAATAATATTTTAAAAAATATATTATTTAGGAAGTTGTCTCCGACTGTTTTACGTTGGTTATCGCCTACCTAACGCAACCCTCCTCATTTACCCGAGCTTGGGACTGTCCACAACCATCCTTGGAATATGTATTTCCTTTTGTTATTAATGATTAATATTTGTCCCGTATTCCGACTACCTATTCTACAATAACTACCACTTATTCCATAATAGCTACCACTTATTTCACGTTCTCACGAATAACAAACGAACAAAGAATATGAAATAATTCCCCTTTTTACCTTTATCCCTCCAACACAAAAGGATGCGATAGGGAATCAACCTCCTTAATACATATCTGTCATCCTCATCTCACCTTCCTTATTCCCCTAGCAAATGCCACCAATATTATGGAATTGGGTCGTTTAGTCCCACATCACTGCACAAGAGTAACCTCCTTTCTCATTCTAAAAGGAGATGGCTTCCTTTCTCACTCTAAAAGGAGATGGCTTGGCATCCAAGTTTATGATTGTGTTTGTGTGATGCATATGGTTTATGTCTTGTACCTACATCTAAAAATATAAATAATTATTTTTCTATTTATTTATTTTTGATCAAAGACTAATTTTTTTGTCAAAACATACTTTATTTAGCGGACTGGTATATTTTTTAAACAAAGAGCTGAAATTCTTAAGCAAAAGGCCCAAGTCGGGTTCAAGCTTCATCGAATTTTGCTCGAGTTCATCGGGAAATGCTCGATCAATCTTGCGCAAAATATTTCTCAGGGAGTTCTTGTTCCAACTAAGCTTTTCTAAGTGAGTTCAGATTTGAATTAGGGATGGTCTCCAGACTCTCCATTTGATCAACATGATAAATATTAGCGTTTTTATCAGTTGCGCCCCTATGAGATGTTGCAATTTCAGTTATGCCCCTCCCTTTTTGGTAATATCAGTTATGCCCCTCACTTCTTTCTCCATTATCACTTGTGCCCTTCCGTCAGATTGATCGTCAAAAAATTAAAATAACCATGGTTTATTTATATCATATTGTGGTTTGAAAGGGCATTATGATCTGAATAAAATCAAGGGTCGATCTGGAGAGGAGGGGCAGAGCATGGGGCTGGAGGGGTTGGGCTGGGAAGGAGGGGCGGAGGAGGATCTCGGGCAGAGCTCAAGGCTGGAGGGGGTCGGGCCAGGGAGGAGGGGTGGAGGAAGAGGTGATGAGAAGGAGCTCAGGGCGGAGCTCAAGGCTGGCGGGGTTGGGCCAGGGAGAAGAGTGCGGGGGAGGAGCTTGGGGCGGAGCTCGGGGCTGGAGGGGGTCGGGTCAGGGAGGAGGGGCAGAGGAAGAGGTGTTAGGGAGGAGCTCTGGAGGGGTCGGACAGGGGAAGAGGGGCGAGCTGGGGAGGACGTGCGGGGGAGGAGCTCGAGGCTGGTGGGTCGGGCCAGGGAGGAGGCGGTAGGCTGGGGAGGATGGGCAGAGGAAGAGGTGCTAGGGAGGAGCTCAAGGCTGGCGGGGTCGAGCCAGGGAGGAGGGGCGGGCTGGGGAGGAGGTGCAAGGGAGCAGGGTTGGGGGAGGAGGTGCAGGGGCGGAGCTCGGGGCTAGGGAGGAGGGGGTTGGCTGGAGAGGAAGGGCAGTGAAATGACCTTGTCAACCTTGTTTTTTAAATTTAATTCCCGTTATATCTCCCACGTTAACGTCTGTTTGCATTGGAGATGGATGGCAACTAACTGGAGGGGCACAAATGATAACGGAGAAAGAAGTGAGGGGCGCAACTGATATTACCAAAAAGGAAGGGGCATAACTGAAATTACAACATCTCAGAGGGGCACAAGCCGCACAAATGATAAAAACCCTAAATATTAGATACCCACTTTATAGACACCCCTATCGGATCTAGATTTAGCCTATTTGGAAGGGACTCGTGGGGTGGCGTGATGGCTTCTTCTTGGTGCGAAAGGCTTATGGTGCTTTGGTAGCCTAGCCTTCCAATGTGGAGACTCTGGTCTCGAGAGACTGCACTATGATCTGGACTTGGAAGATCCCATCTAGAATAAAGGTATTTCTCTGGTTACTGAGAAGGGAGCGGGGGTTGACGGCAGCTAGAAGAGCAAGGCTCTTCCTCAGGACTGCGGAGATATGCAGTAGGTGTGGTGAATCGTCTGAAGATGTGGATTACTTATTCTTTAAATGCCCTTGTTCATTTGAAGTTTTGCGAAATGTGACAATCGCATGTCTAGATTGGAGTAACAAGGACAGCTTCTGGGACTCATACAGAAGGTGGTCGGACTCAGATAATGGGAGATCGAAGATTTGTGCGACGATTTGGTGCATCTGGTTGGGTAGAAACAGTGTGATTTTTGAGGGGTCGAGATTCTATTCCGAAAATGCACTTGGGCATGCCGGAGTCCTCCTTGAATCCTGGCGGGTGTAATTATTATTTAGTTTATTTATAATATATTTTTTGGATGGTCCTCTAAAGGAGGACCATCCCACCGTTTCTCAAAAAAAAAATAGCTTGAGGCCGAGGTAAGCGTTTCTAGTAAGCTTGAGTTCCAGCTAAAAGCGTATCTTAGCGAGTTCATGTTGGGTCTACTCAGATTCCATCAACTTGATTGACAACCCTATGCCTGAATCTTTTGAGAGTTTCTTTTTTAGGTCTTAAGTTATAATTCCATCTTTCATCGTAAGTAGATTTTGTATTTCCCCCTATGTCGTGTTGTGTGTTTGTTGCATTTCTCTGGGATTAAATGATGTGAGATCTTATGTTCTCGAGTGATTTGATGCAAGTAATTTGGATCATCTTTAGTGCCAGCTATTGTTTGGTTTCTTTAGATACATGAGACAGTATCCTTCATGCCATTTTTCATGTTTAGTACTATCAACCGTCTTACTGTTCATTTTTAGACTTGTTCCTTTTTTTTATTGATTCTTTAGGTTCTCGGCTCGATACCAGGTGAATCAGATGGTGAACATTTTGAGGATGCACTTGCACGCGTTCGTCGCTGCATTAGTGGCGGAGCTGCTGCGGAGAACGCGGACAGTGACAGTGATTTAGAAGTGGTTGCCGATTCAGTTTCTGTCAACCTTCGTTGTCCAGTAAGTACTATTTTAAGTTAGTGATAATGCTTATGGTACAAATATTATATATTTTATATAGGATACCTTGATGCATGGCCATTGAAATTCAGTCATTTTCTTTTCCCAATAGAAATCATTTCCTTTCTCTTGTGAGACCTTGATAACCGCGATTTATCGAGGGTCTAAATACGTCGCTGTGCGACCCACAATAAACCGTGATTAATCAACAATTAACCCACACTAAGATCAACAAATTAGAAACAATGTGGAGTTAAAATTTATTTTTAACTCTGCACAAATGGTGTATAGTGTCAAGTATGCAGAGAGTTCGAACACAGGGAGCAAACAGTATAGTCCAAGCAAATGAATGCACAAGTGTGTGAGTGTGTGAAGTGTCTACACTAAGCAAGCAAGCAACTACAATTTTTGTGGGTTTTTAATTTTTAATTAATTTTTTTTTTAATTTTTTTTTATTTTGTATTTTGATTTTTTTGAATTTTCTGATTTTTATATTTTATATTTTATATTTTTTTATTTCCTTTTTCAATGTTGGAAATTAAAGACAATGTAATAAAAGGCAAAGTAAAATATTTATAAAAATGCACAAAAATACTCAAAAATTCAGAAATAAAATGTTTTTGGTCTTTTTAATATTTTTTACTGTTTTTGTGATTTTTGGGGATTTTTCAAGGTGTTTTTGATATTTTCAAATATTAAAATAAAGCAAAACAGTGGAAATCAGGCTGGCTGTGACAAAAATGCAATTTAAAAATACCAACCAGTAGCAAAAATATTTCACACTATTTTTCAAATAAGAAGGACAAAATAAGGGATAAACAGAAGCTAAGTTTGTATTTTTTTGATTTTTCTACTATTTTATATATTTTTTTGAAGTTTTTGAGAGTTTTTAATTTTTTAGTGTTTTTGTTTTGAGATTTTTAATGATTTTTGGACTGACACTAAAAGACAATAAAAGAGACACTAGGTGATTTTTTTGGAATTTTTGGAGGTGTTTTAATATTTTTTTGGTATTTTCTAAGCTAGACAGTGCACAAAATGAGAGTTTTTTATTTTTAATAAATAGGAAAATCAAATAAAATCAAAAACTAATTAGATAGCGTTAAAGTACACCTATCCAAGAACTTAAGCCTATTTTTGTGGGATTTTTGGAGTTAAAATGATATTTCAAATAATTACAACAAACATCCAATTAATAATCAGGCCTGGCAGGGACCTTTATGCAAATATCTGAAAAGATGAGGACACGGCTGCAATTTTGCCACAAAAATAAACACTGAATAGAATATTCTCAGGACCAAGCGCAAATTCAAAAAGTAGCAAGGGTGGACCTGCAAAAATGCCAAGGTCATGCGCACTGTGCACGTGACCTGGCAAGGACCTCGTTGCAAATAAAGAAAAGTTGGGGGCCTACTGGTAATTATTACAAAACATTGAAATACAAAATGAGTGAGGAGTTAATAGCAAAATACCCCAACACTAAGGGCGATCGGACGGCTGATGGGAGTTCACTTAGACACGTGGCGTGCGCCTATGCCACGATGCCGCTTCGATTGTGCGGCCCAGATCAGAAGATGGCGAGTGATGGACGGCTCTGGACGCGCAAGATCCAACGTGCGCTGCTCCTCAGGAAGAACGGGGGAGGATCCAACGTCTACGGATGGCTCTGGAAGAACACGCGAAGAACTCGAGCTGGGCGAGTTTGGAGTCGCCGAAGCTCGAGCTCTCGCGCACCTGGCGCCTCCCCGACGACCTCAATCAGCTCCTGCAGCGGTGGTGATGCCCCTAGGTGCCGTAGATGGGGCCGAGGACCCACGAATGGCCTCCGGCGCTCGATGAAGCTTCCAGGCGACCTGGGGCTGATTCTTGGTGCTCCTTGAGGCTCAGATGCCTCCTTCAAGCCCTGCAAAGAAGAGTAGAGAACGGCAGCGCAAATGGGCAGGAAACTTGGTCTTTATTGGCGAGTTTAAACGGAGTGGGGAGTGGTGGAGGTGGTCGCCGGAGCTCAAGAGCTCCGGCGAGGTGTTCGACGATGGGATCGAAGCGAATAAGTTGATTTAATGCGCAGATAATTTCGTGGAAACAAAGCTAAGGGCTACAGCTACGCATTAAGCAAAGAAAAACAAGGAAAAACGACCTCGATGGTGTAGAAACCAGAGATTGGACCTCACGGCGGCGAGGCTGCCGGAGATGGTTGGAACGCGGCGTTTGGGGCTCGCCGCACCTCGACTGAGATGGGGGAGGAATCTCCTGTCACCAGAGCTTGCCCTCGACCCTCACCTGGAAGCTATTGGCGCCCAAATCTGGTTCAAGGAGCAAATGGAGAAAAGGGGGTTGTTTTGAAAGATGGTCAAGGCGCGACATTCAACGAGGCGTATCTTGCGAATCTTGCATCCATTCCCCAATGTGATAGGTGGGCGTGGTAGCTGGATGATAGGTGATCAACTCTCGTGAAGACTTCGACCCCAAATGGTGAATGGAGAGGCCTCGAAAAAAGGGCGAAAGTGGGCGAAAAACCCAACATCTGACATGAACAGGAGCTGGCTCAGACAGTTGACCCGAGGTCAACTGTCAGAGCCTCCTGGTTGGTCCACGTGGACCAACCAGGAAAAACCTGCAAAAAAGATTTTATTAATTCATTTAAAAATAGGAAATGGTTTTATTGATTTTTAATTATAAAATGAAAAATGTTTATTTTTTTATAAGTTATTTTATTATGATTTTTATTTATTTTTATGAAGTATATTTTTACAAGTTTGCATTTATACCCCTATAGGTATCTATATCTATATATTTAAGTATTTTATTTTTATTTAGGTATTTTATTTTTATTATTTTTATTTAGTATTTTATAAAATTATAGAATACTTTTATTTACACAAATATATTTTTATTTTATTTTTCTGATATGTTTTGTATATTTAATAAAATACAAGTATGTTTTATATAGGTATGTATATAGGTAATGTTCCTATGTATTGAAAATATACAACTATTTTTATTTGTATTTTATTTATGTTTTTATTCTGATTTTAATACACATACTTATTATAAGTATTATTTACAACATTATAAAAATATAAAATTATAAAAATAATAAATAAAGAATAGATTGAATATTTTAATATGTACAAGTATACAATATGGGTCCAAAAGTCAACTTCCAAACCGTAGCTCCGCCAAATGCGAAACCACCACCATTGGATAGATTATTTTCTTCTATATACAATTAAAGGTGAGTACGCTGCATTTGGAGTTTTTATTTGTGAGATACGGGTCTGGGAAGTTGGCATTTTGGATTTTTATTCAGACCATAACTTTTTATCTGTACATTATTTTTCTGTGAAATCAATTTTGTCTTTTTCTTTATGAAATTGTCTACAACTTTTATGTACAAAGTTTCTTTATTTGATGTACAAAAAGTGAAACCAGAAATAGGTCCCAAAATGAATAAGGAATGAATAAAAAGTATAGGTGTTTTATCTGTGTTTCTGACCTTATCTCCCCCTACTTTATTCCTTGTCGACCTATTCATCAAGATGCCTAGGTCTCGGGGGTTTTGGGTCATAAAATATTTACAATATTTTATTCTTTTTCTTTTCTTTTCTTTATTCTATAATTTTGGCTTTAAAAAACCGCATTTTATACAATATTTACATACATATGCATGAATGCTAAAATACCTGAATTAGCTCTATTTACACGCATTTACTAGGGTTTTTAAGGCCAAAATGATAGAATAAAGATGATGAAACGTGGATTCATCAGACCTCAATCCTGATGTATGTTTTCAATCATCCACAATGGCTGACTTTTGATGCAATAGTTAGAAAAAACTATGGATCATAATGCTGTCCGTATGATTTTCTCGATTCATTTGTTCTTTTTTGGATAATGGATAAGTTGTCTAAATTGATTAATTACACCTTATTTTTTGGACTTGATCTGATATGCTTTAGCTCTTTTCGCTCAATATTGATTTTAGTTGAAAAATCTCTGTAATGAATAAGACACATTTAACTGTTGCTTATTCATGAGGGCATTCGGATAACACACTTGAATTCTATCAATCTTGTTTCTACGTGTGACTGGTTGACATTTGATTCTTGAGGATATTCATTTCCTATTGTTGTAAATGTGGGTCCGTAGGAAGTACAGATTAGTGAATCAAAATAAGCCAACAGTTGACTGGTCAAAGCTTATTCACTATACTTGTTTATTCAAGTTTATACCTTGTACCAGAACATATTGTTTGTGGATACTGAAGGTTTAACGCCTGACAAAAGGTTTGAAGCCTTTTTGTTTAGATGAGAACATTATCGATAGCCAGGACCGGTTTCTAGTTAGTCAATAGGTCTTGGTGTTTATTTAACCGTTACCAGATGTCAATCCTCTTTTGGCTAAAGTTTTCTATTCATGTGGGATGCAAAAGATGCCCCTGAAAATTCTTTTGTTTTTACGGTTTTTAAGGAGATGGAGATTTCTCCCAGAAAAGCACAAATACTTTCAACTTCTCTATATGGATATCTTTCTTTTTGTCAATTTTCCTAGATGCCCATTCGATGTATAGGGAAATCGGGAACTTTATTTTATTGTTATTTTCAAAGTATCATAGTATTTAATTATTTAACTATGACCAATTGATGGTAAAGGATAAGTTCAATGTATTTCAAGTAGGACTCTTTCTATGAGTCGCTTGTGGTTTGTTTGGGATTGGATTTATTTCCTTGTGTTATCCCATGCTTCTATATATGACTAAGAGATTTTTTTGTAAAAAAGAAGTTAAGCTGTCACTTTCATTTGAGCGTTTCTAAACATGCACGGGCTTTTAAATGACTGTTAGTTCCCTTATATAGAGATATATACTTCTGCTAACAATGTTCTCTTTTCAGATGAGCGGATCAAGAATAAAGATTGCCGGCAGGTTCAAGCCCTGTGTTCATATGGGCTGCTTTGATCTTGAATCTTTTGTTGAACTTAACCAACGTTCTAGAAAGGTTCTTGTACATGCTTCAAAAAAAATCTTCCTCATTTCTATCAACTAACATACTTATTTGCTACAGTGGCAATGCCCGATTTGCCTCAAGAACTACTCTCTAGAAAATGTCATCATTGATCCATATTTCAATCGAATTACAACATTGGTATTGCTTTCAAATTCTTCTTTCTTACAGTTTAATTTTCATGTATAGCATAGCTCATGGTTGACGTAAAATATTGGACCACTACACAGCTGAAAAATTGCAGTGAAGATGTGACAGAGATTGATGTTAAGCCTGATGGTTCTTGGCGAGCTAGAAATGAAGCAGAGCAGTTGGAGTTAGGATTGTGGCACTTATCAGATAGTTCTTTGGCTGTTATTGCTAAAGTAGAAGTTAAACCTGAGCCCGATATTTTGGATCAGATCAATCAAGGCAATTCTGATGGTCACAAGGGTTTAAAACTAGGAATTAGAAGGAATCGAAATGGTGTGTGGGAAGTAAGTAAACCGGAAGATGTCAAAGCTTTGTCATCCAGCAGTCCATTTGATGAAAAGTATGGGGCATATGGTCCTAAAATAATTCCCATGAGCAGCAGTGCCAGTGGAAGTTACCGTGATGGGGAAGATGCTAGCGTCAATCAAGATGGTGATGGGCATTTTAATTTTTCATCAAACAAATCTCAGGAGTTTGAATCAGGACATCACATTCTTGACCGTGCATACAATGCTGATGACAGAAGGGTTGGTGCAGTGGAGGCAAATGTCATTGTCCTCACCGACTCCGAAGATGATAATGAAGCCTTGGCTCCCCATAATACTGTATTCAACAATGAGGCAACTGATAACAATGGAATCCCATTTTTAACTAATCCTGCCCCCTCACTATCCTACCCTGAAGATCCTGAAATTGGAACAAGCACTTCTTGCTTGGGTCTTTTCGGTGATGGTGATGATTTTGGGATCCCCCCGCTTTGGCCACTGCCTGAATGTCCGCTGCCAGGAAGTTCCGAATTCCAACTTAATACAGAAGCTGCTGTCCCGGATAATTTTCTTGTTAAGCAGGATTCACGTGATTGCTCAAATGGTAATAGTTATGGTCTGGCACCGGGTTCTTTAGAAAATCCTGAGGACATGTCATCTTATCGTGCTGGTATTGAACTGAATGATGGACTTGTTGATAATCCATTGGCATTCGAGGATCCTTCTTTGCAAATTTTTCTTCCCACAAGACCTTCTAGAGCGGCGACACAGGCGAATCCTAATGAGCATATGTCTTCTAATGGCCCTAGAACTGATGATTGGATCGCTTTAAGGCTTGGTAGAACTGGGACGAACCTTGGTGATACGTCCCATGCTAGTGAAAGGGATGTTGGTAAACATCCTTCCAAGGATACCCAGGTGGAGCGATTGGATGATGCAGGTGCCTAAAATGTTCATTTTCAACCACTTGAAGCTCATTTTTACATTTACTCAAAACATTTATTGTCTCTGTCGATGCAGCTGCTTTACTTGTAAGCATGAACGATGGTAGGCCCAGAAAGGATATCTCTGATAGCAAAAGATCTGACAGTCCATTCTCCATCCCTCGCCAGCCCCGATCCGTAAGGCCTAGACTATACCTTTCAATTGACTCGGATTCTGATTAGTGATTCTATCTAGAGGTGGCTACATTCCAGCGTGTCAGGGATTAACAGTGATCTGCAGTCCTGTATTGCTGCTAAAGTCAATACTTCTCTTTTGGCTCCTCTTTTATTCGAATTTTGTTCAACTTTCCTTGAGATGGTGCTCACATTTCCTTGTTTGCTGAAGAATGTAAAAGCCTGGAGAAAGGACAAGCACAGTAACTGTGCTTGGTGTAACATGTATAGCCTCTTTCAAACGCTTGTGCTGGCAGGTTTAGCTCTTCTTCTCTTAGATACGCGGAGAATGTGCTTTCATCGTTTCCTATCTAATATCTAACAATCTCTCCTTGCCTGGAGCAGGGCGATACAATTTTTCCAAAGAGATTGGTGCGAATTGATGACAGCAAAGCAACTTGTGTAGGGCTGCAATCAACTAGACACCATTTCATAGGTAATTACATAAAATACACTGTATGTTCGGTTCAACATGTATAATATCTGTTTGGATTGCAAGCTGTTTAGCTGCCCTTTTGTAAATTATTTTGTGGCTTCAATATAAATTAGATGCCATTCTCCTAGAGCTAAACCATATTTCTGCTGACATGGCTTGAGCTGTATGATGGTATGATCTTGTAAGTTCTTGGAAAGGGATCCTGCCATTGTTTGGGTCTCTTATTATGCACTTCTTTGGAACAGATGTCGCCTACCGATTCTGCGGTTATTCAGTTCCATCAACAATATGGTACTTCCAAGTATGGTTTTGTTGCTGTTGCTCCGGTTAATTAGGAAATGATCTGTCTTGCCATTATGATATAATGGTTTGAAGGTATTATCTACGGAAAGAGTGTTAATGTCTCGACACCTTGACTAAGCTGATGCTCTCAGGTTGGTTTTTCTTGCTGGTTCCAGTTGGGTACCTTATTCTAGTGTATCCGTCCCTTTCGGATACCAACACGGGCTACTAGATCAGGTTGGTTGCTGCAAATTTTGGGTTTAGGAACTTGACAATGTAAACTAAAGTTCATTAGTATGCATGGCTAATCTGTTGGACTCCTCTGCACATTCTGTTTAATGGGAGTTGTTACATGTGTATTGTAAGGAGATGACATTTTCTTGTTCTGTAACTAGGGATAAAAACGGTCGAATACGGATACGAATATAGGTATAATCATATATTTATCCATTTTAAAATACGAATACGAATGCGTATACGAATATTGACGGATTTGAAAAATGTGTTATCATATCATTAAAAATGAATACGAATATAAAACGAATACGAATCAGATATGAATAATAACATAAATATTTAATAGATTAACAAAAATATGCATGTCTATGTCTAGGATGGTTTACACATAAAATAAATATAACATATATAGTGATTTCACAACAATTAAATCAGTAATGGTGAATGCAATCATAAAATACGCATAGTTATAAATAAATTTATGGCTATACTTATGTACGATAATGAATATACGAATGTGAATATTAGTGAATGTCAAAATAATATTTATATATGCATTTATTTTAAAACGAATACGAATACAAATGTCAAAATATGTATAAAATAAATACGATAGCAGATAGGATACGAATATATTCACATTCGTTTTCATCCCAAGCTGTTATTGCATGGTAATCCCTTTTTTATGATAAATCACGAGCATCAAATATTGTTCGCTTTGCAGATTATGTCTTAATTTGTGGCCTTATAACTTGAACGGATTTTGGTCTAAGTTTTGTGAACTGGGTATTAAATTAAATGTTAGAATTTGCACGGAAACCACGGTAAATAAAATGACTTTATACCTTATTAGTAAGCTGTTCAGACCAAATTACAAGTGCTTAAATGGACATTAAATAAGCGATATAATTGAATATAAGTTGCTGGCTAATTTATTCACCAATCCACACCCTCAGATAATTATAAAATGTACATGTGGGGTTGGATCTTGTTTAAAAATATATATATTTGTAACAATGAATTGTTAAAAAAATCCTGCTTGGTTTAGAGTTTAGGATTTATGATTCAAATATATTCACATGTTTGCTTTTTTGGACGGATGATACAGTACTATGCCACTGCAGATCTCTATGGTAGGTGCATATATATCTGAATTCATATTTGTACTTTTAGGTCACTTATGGAAAAATCAAGCTGCGATTTCTTCATCCAGGTATGTATAAAATGCACAACCAGCAATGGAGATATATGCTTTAGCACGCAATTACTTCACAAAGCTCTTTCTTTCTTGACCTGTTATACAACGGAAGGAACTTGAGAGATGACCAAGCGAGCGTTGATACACACATGAATATAATTGCATCTACATCATTGGTGATTCATGCATCAACAGTCACGACCCATTTCCTGCATTGTTGGAGGGACCAGACCAGAGGCACCTAAGACTGTCGGCATAGCCTGCCGTCGTCGTAGCTCCCTCGCCTCTTGGCAAAGTGCGCAGCAATGACAAACACACGAAACTGTTAACATGTAATACTTATCCAAAGATTCAACCAAACTGTCGTTGTCTTTATCGTAGACTCTTTTGCAGCAACAAAAGATTGTCTTCCAGAAAGACTCCGAGTTGCCCTCCCCGAGAAAAAAATACAAAAACATATCTAAGTATCAGTTTTCATGATAAGGCTATACCAGTATTGCAACAAATTTGACCTATAAGTCTGTGACAACAAATAATTTAATATAGATAACCATTTCATTATTTAAATTCACAATCAATATCGTATTCATTGTTATAACATCTGATAAATTTTTTTACAAGAAAATCAATCGTCAAGGGAAAAAGATAAATTTACATTGGATAATATATTCATTTTTATATCAGCTAGCATTGGGAAATATCAATTTTGATATACTGTCATTGTCAAACTGCGTCAATTACTTTTATTTTATGTAGATAGGAATGCTTTCTTTTCCCAGTTTTATTATAAATTGATGTACCAAATGCCATTCATAGATAGGCATCTTTATTAGTTTAAAAACTGTATGCTAGGATAATTGAATACACCCAGGATCCTGACCTTCATGTTACTCTTACCAAAGACCCATGATCAAATTAAATGAGATGACGATTTATTAACACGGACCTGTAAACAGGGTGGAGCATTGGGTCGGGTGTACCCGGATCCGACCATGATCCGATCCACAAAAGTTCATGTCCGGCCCAAACCCGATGTATAAATGGGTCGGGTCCGGGCCTTCATATTTCAAAAATATTATGCTCGAGTTGGGCAGGGTCCGAACCCGAAATACAAATGGGTCGGGCCCAAAGCCTCACATTTCAAAAAATCATGTTAGAATCAAATTAGAGGACATTGATTTATAGTCACAATACATCCAATATTTCCTTCATCCATGAATAGTAATATTATATCATAACAATATATCCAATATTCATGTGTTATGAATGAATTATATCAATAACAATAAATTGGAGTCAAAATGCAACTTCATGGAATCAAAATAAGTGCGGGCTGAGCCCGGCCCTAACGCGAGCCCGATCACACGGGCCTTGGATCAGGCTCGAGTCCTCGATTTGCCAAAAAAGTAGGCCTCGACCTAGCCCAAGGCTCACGGAAAATTGACGGGCTCGGATCGGGCTTTCCTGGGTTAAGCTGGGTCGAGCCCAATGCTCCACCCTACCTGTAAAATAGAAGTTTTGATAAAATCACACATAACCGGGTACGAGACCCTCTTACACTATAATTGGTTTATCTAAAAGATTCGCGATATAATAAGGAAGATGTTTCAAATACCACACATGAGTCTCTGTACATACGAGTCTAATGTATCTCATTTAATACCTTCAAATCTGAGAATCAACAAATTCAACCTCATGTCATCTTTAGATGAATGTGTTCGTGCTCCACATTGTACTGCGAGAGGATCACCTGCTGCAGGGGATGCTACAGCAGACGATCCGCCCCCAGCTCGTACTATCCGCGGCAGCAGAAATTTCACTATCGACATTCCGGAGCCATAGGAAATTTATTATAATTACCTTGATGTTCAATCTTTGGCGTAGGCTGTAGCGAGGGAAGCTCAGTAGGTTTGCTGCACATATATGCACGGGGAGAATGCAGGCAGGGCACATTGCAGGGGGATAATAGCACGTAGATTCCAAACAATGCCCCAAATCCCCTGGAGCAAACACGGTAACACTCTTTGGTTGCTGGGTTGGACTGGGTTGGGTTGGGTTGAGATACCCCTGTGAATAGTAAATTGTACCCCTGTGAATAGTAAACTGTGAGGAGGATTGAGAGGGTTGGAAGGAGAGGTACACCGGTGTACCCCAACCCAACCCAATCCAACCCAGCAACCAAACAGGCCCTTAGCGCTATCATGGAACTACAAGGACCTTCTAAAGCTTCGTCGTCACAGTTTCTTGCGTATAAAGCACAGGGAGCCAAGGTCCCAGAGATACCTGAAAAGAACATAACCCATATGATTGTTTTACCTGAAAAGAACAGAACCCATATGATTGTTTTTCTTCTCTATATGTTAGATTCACTACTTTTATCATACGAGATATATATATATATATCATGTAGATATATAAATATATAGCCATGGTAGTGCTAGTGAGTATGATTCCTGATTGCCTACAGCCATATCCATTTAGTGATGCTCACATATTTCCAAGTCGCTTCTCCAGTGCTCGCCGCAGCTCAGACACTCGAAGAGTCCCGTGCTCCACTTGCCGTGCCCCCTCGGAATCGCGTTGTTCCGATCTCTTCCTTCTCCGCCGGAGGCACTTCCTCTTCTCCTTGCGTTCCTTCTCTCTCCACTTCTGTCCATCGGAGCTGCTGCATGCGGTGTGCTGCTCACAAACACAAGGAGAGAAGCTTTAAGGCTTCCTTTGGTAACCGGGTTACCCCGGGTCAGCTTCGGGTAACCCGATTTGAGAGTGGATCTCTGCTGCAGTGTTCGGAGCCGCTCGATCAAGATCGAGCGGTTCACATGAATTCACACCTTTTTGTGGGCTTGACCGTGCGAATTCATGCGAACCGCTCGGGAGTCTGCTGGCCAGCAGACAATCCGCTCCCAACCCGGTTTACCCCCCCTCTTTTCATAGAATGGAATTATATCACAAATCATAATGACATCACATCACATTTTTTATTCCAACCCTTATAATCATCCCAAACAGCTACTATTCCAATCAGGTTATCCCAACCCACTCCAACCCAGCAATCAAACGAAACCTTTGGTTGTATAGCAGAAGCTGTTGGAACAAGCAGAGTCGCTCGATCATGATCGAGCGTGAATCACTCGATCACGATCAAGCGACTACAAATAGAGGATCCTAGGAAAGCGGTAAAGGAAAGGGAATTTATTGGATGCCCATGTGAACTGTAATATTAGCACAAATGCCCCTGTAATGTCTGTTTTTGCTTGCATTTATACCGACATTTGAGAGACGAGTTGATTTCGGGTTTTCTTGAATCATCACGTCTTAGTAATGAGAGAAACACTACGACTCGATTGATCCAAAGCAACAACCAATTCAATATCCGTTGGTGTATCATCCGTAGTTAAATATATAGCAACGAGTACTATTCGTTGCTTGATTCTTTAAATTCAACATGAATATCGTAATATTTATTGCACCGAAACGTATAACAATGACTATTTATTGATTTCTCCTTATAAGTATTGGTAATTTAGCAATTGGTACAAATTATAATGGATAAGTCAATTGAAAAATTGTTGTTATACGAAACTTAACAATAAATATGTCATTCGTTGATAATTACGTGAACAGAAAACTTAGTTTGGCGAAGAATAATCACTTAGTTATATTTTTAGCATTGGAATACATTCACAAACTGATTTGTCCTTCATAACATTAATTGATTATCCTTGTTACATAATTTATTGACTATTATATATAACAATGAATATGGCATTCATTGTCAAAATTTGAGAACGAGTGATAATTCAATAACAGGTGAAGTTCTTTATTATAGATTTAACATCAGAATATATAGCAATGAATCCACTAAGTATTCAATGGTGTAGTAATATTTGGATTTAACTCCATTTTGTTGCAATGTCATTAATATGCATAAATCAACAAGAAAACATGAACATACATGCAAAAGTAATGTTGTTTTATAATAACATTAATTTTCTCATCACTTTACAATTCATGTGATCTTTGTGCAAAAATATCTGCATGGGAATCATGTGAACAAGAAGAAGACCATTTTTTTTTAAGTTGAAGTTTTGTAGGAGCATCCATGTAAAAAATTTTAAAGGAAACTTCACGGGAGATAATGTGATGAGAAAATAACATTTGGCCATCCAAATATTTTTTTTCATTTGGTGAAGCATAACGATCAATGATTGACAGGGAATTTATTTCATGGAAAGGGATAGATAGCGACTTAGTATTGACTTTTTTAGTTTTTTGCATTGATTTTTTAATGAAAGCAAATCTTACATTCTTATTTTCACGTGACATCGACAACTGACAGCTAAATAAATAATTTCAAAATCTCAAAATCTTGAAGAATATCACATCTAAACTATTCCAATGATCATATTTTAAATAGAGTTTGATGGGGCTGTCCCCAACGGACTGCCCTCGTTCATTTTTCCGACCAATATGACATACGGAGATTTTTACGCCTTCCTTCTAGAATAGGTCGATTACAGCAATCACTACAAGAAAAATGAGTTGTGACCACGGAATGTGGCTACGAAAACTTGTGGCCACGATAATTCCGTGGCCATTAGTTTCTCGTAGCCACAATCCGTGACCAAAGTCTTCATATAAGAGTTGTGGCAACGATAAGTTTTGTGGTCACTTGCAGTGACCACGACATATTCGTGGCTAGAGAACTCTCGCGACGAGACTTGTAGCTACAGCTACCGGCCACAACGTGTCGTTGCCAGAACCCAATTCTGTGGCCACAAATCCCATATCCTTGGGTATAGTTCCGTAGAAGCAACTTATTTTTCTTGTAGTGAATGTTTAGGTCATTTACATGTTCTAGATGGAGGGCATAGGAGTCTCTTTATCTAACGAAATTATAATGACATATTGAAGCGATATATAGATGAATATCATGGTGATATTTTTCAAAAAAATAAAAAAAATTACCGAAAAAATAGCTGGAGGCAGCCCCATATTTTCCATTTAAATAATCTAGTCAGTTTTGGATCTTTGCAATATATTTCTTCGTTAACGTTGGAATCTATTATGCTACGGGTTATAGGTTGTTTCTTTTGTTGTAGTTCATGTCTTAGTATTACGGATGCAAATGGACGAATACGTACATTTATTCCCAAAAATAAAATATTTAGAGGGAGCATGGAGGGGCTCATGCCCCCATTTGACTTTTGGACAACATAATCTATAACCTAAGGGCGTATTCGGTAGGAGAATTAGCCTTGTAATTATAAGGGGTTAATTCTCATCCCGACACGATTTCCAGTGGTATGACTATTCCTCATTACTCCATATTATTTCACCATTATTTTCATCTTTGTCCCACCTTACCTACTCTTATTTCATCTTATTCTCATTATTCTTATCCTCCAGCCGAACGGAGAATATACCCTTATTCTCCTTATTCCCCATCTTTATTCCTACTTATTTCCAAATCGAACGCCCCCAACATGTATGGATGAAAACAAATGTGAATATATTTGTATCCGATCCGTTCTCATATTTGTTTTATACATAATTTGATATTCGTATTTGTATTCGTTTTAAATTGGATATAGATATGGATATCACTTTAACATTTGTTAATATTCACTTTCATATTCGTATATTCATTTTCACACATAAGTACAGTAATAGATTTATTTATGTCTGTGTATAACAACATTTTATGATTGCATTCACCATTGTTGATATAATTGTAATGAAATAACTATATATGGTATATCTTCTTTGTGTGTAAATCATCCTAAACATGTATATTTTAGTCAATCTATTGAATACTTCTTTTATTATTCGTATCTGATTCGTATTCGTTTTATATTCGTATTTGTTTTTTAGGATATGGTAACACATTTTTCATATCTGTCGATATTATATCTGTATTCGCATTCGTATTTTAAAGTAGATAAAGATATGATTATGCCTATATTCATATTCATACCTGCCATTTTCACCCCTACCAGCAACATGCCCTCCAATATTTTTGAAGAGAAAAAAACATTCATAGTATTTTCTATATAAAATCTCCTCGTTGTTGTTTTTTGGGAAAAAAATACATTAACATCCCTACTCCTAGAATATTGTTCGGGAAAATAATCCACACTATTGGCAATTTATAATATAGCATTAAATTCTTACCATTACATAGTATGATAAATTTGAATCGGATAAATTTTTCCATGGTTCAATTTATAATAAATGCCCGGATTATTTTATTGGATATCCACTTAATTAGGAATAAACTATGTGAAAGATATCAGATGTTCCTTCAATCCTGGTACCACTTATGCAGATAAAAGATAAAAAAATTATCTTAATTTTTTATCAATTTATTAAAAAATAATGTATTACCGAGTTTTATAATGCAAAGTTGTCAAATATGTATTTGATCGTCGTATTGTTCTTCGTATACATGAGATTACTATTTTTAGTTGTTGGTAATAAAAAACATAAACTTATGTGTTCTACTATTTCAGTTTAACTATGCAGAATTGAATCAAATTAGATTGAGAATTTGAAATTAAGTTTGAAATA
Source organism: Ottelia alismoides (assembly GCA_037367405.1). Lineage (NCBI taxonomy): Eukaryota > Viridiplantae > Streptophyta > Magnoliopsida > Alismatales > Hydrocharitaceae > Ottelia > Ottelia alismoides. Next base: position 170,331 of record JAZKJV010011538.1, read on the forward strand.
TTCTGATATCAATTTGGAAAAAAAAAACATAGATGATATTGATGTCATGCATTCATTCGGACAAGATGATCAAGGTGAAGAAGGTCCGGATAAGTTTGCAAAAGTTGTTTGTTGGAATAAGTTCTAAGATTGTTTGCACTTATTCAATGTCGACAGTTCGCAGTAACCCTAAGAACGGGCTCGTAAAGGCAAATCTTGTTATGTGCTTGAATCCTAGCCATATGTTATTCTGTACCTAGGTGAAGAAATGTTTCGAGCACCCTCCACAAGAAGGGCATGCAAAGCTCGTTCTCCACGTATAGTACAAATGATCATCCCCATCCAAGGACGTAACACAGTTACGGGTGAACCTTGTAAATCTTTGTTCAAGTATTTTTCTTGTTTGTACTTGTTAGATTCGGCTAATCACAACATTAACACAGAATCAACCCGTGCTTGCTTCGTCATTCCCGATGTTATAGGTACAACATCATGGTACTTAACATCATCCTGAATCTCATATATTTCATATCTACGGTGGTGTCCTAGGTTTAGGTCCTCGGTTTGTTAATGGAGAAAAATAACACTGATAACTTGTTGGCTTCAAACCCAGATGGACCCGTTGAGAATCACCCAAAATGCTTAAGCTCAAATTGTCAATTAGTTATCCCTACTCATATAACCCACTCTGAAACATTGTGAGTCTTCGATTTGGGTTGTATGAGTGGGGGATAACTAATTGATGATTTGGACCTAAGCATTTTGGGTGATTGTCTACGGCTTCATTTGGGCCCAACCTCAAAAAGTTGTCAGTGTTAGTTTTCCTCGATAACAGATCGGAGACCTAAGCTTATGACATTAGAAATGATATCAGTGTCGATTTCCCTTTGATAGTGGAAAAGATTACAGGAGAGATGGAGCCACCTCTACAAAGAGATATGAGAAAATGACTATCTGGATCGTGCAACTATCACTGTCCTTGGGAATAAGTGAGGACCATGTCGCAACGCACTACAGCATAAAAGGCCAAAGTCTACATTTTTCAACGTCGAAATAAACATTCTAAATGTCGACTATAGGTTTGGTAAACATATGTATGGGTCGAAAATTTTTGTAGATTTAGACGCATCCAGATAGATAATATTCGACTTATAATCTGTTATGTCGAATCTAATAAGATAGGGCTAAAAAACGTCAAGAATTGTATCAAAATTCAACATCTAAACGTCGATTTTCATAAAATAATACGACGTGTAAATGTCTATTACACCGCCTAAAGTCGACATTCACCGATCCGAACGTCAAATACAAAAATTAACATTTTAAAAGGAAAAAATAGGGCTACCTCTACCCTATTTTTCACAATTTTTTTGAAAAATATTACCATGTGTTCATTCCTATATCCCTCCTATATACTATTCGAAATTCGTCAGAAATTGAGACTCATACGGCCTCCATCCAGACAGACATTTTTTTAACGATCGTAGGATTTTTTAAATCGACCCCATATGGATGGAGGCCGTAGGACTCTCTGTTTCTAATTAAATTCTAATGATAAGAGGGATATAAGAATGAATATACATTGTGATATTTTTCAAAAAAAAATAAAAAAATTGACGAAAAATAAGACGGGGACAGCCATGGTGGCTGCCCTCAAGGAGCAGCCCCATGCAGCCCATTTTAAAAATAGACATATCCTCTCCTTCCAAAAGCCTTTATTGTCAGAAGTTGCCCTCACATCTGAGACTAAAGATTTAAAAACCTTTCTGTATGTAAGAAAATATCATAATTACATATTTACAAACTTGTTACGGTTCTATGTTACACTATCATCAAATATTACTCACAGCATCCAAAATAAAATGATATTGCTTTGTTTTGTGCGAGCATCCATGAAAAGTGAAGAAATTCACGTGTACTGGGTGACCGGATGGGCCTTCCCCTTAACCAGGGTTTAAAAAATTATACATAAATGTACAATCATGTTATCTTGTTAAGAGATTTGACATTTTAAACGATTATTTCATTGATATATAAATAATACTTACATATATGTATTCGATTTTATTGGTTCAAAAAAAAATTGGTTCGATCGGTCATACCAGTAAATTAAGCTCAATCTGTTTTTTTCCCTAGTCGATAAGAACAATGATGTCATGCTGATTTTATCATCGGTTCAAGCAGATTGGAGTGACTGTCTGATTCGGTTGGACCAAACCGAAAACTAACCAGTTCAATGTATGATCGAACTTTGAAAACCTTGCACTCAACCATTGCTATCCATACGTGCAAAACAACTTAGTAAGGACGTTTGGAAAGTCGCTCGCGTCTAACTTCCCTCCACTCTCCCGTGATGTCGGTGATGCCTCCATGGTCAAGCTCCTGGTAGATACCTCCAATGCCTCCACCATCCCGATGGGGATTGAAGTATTTACCATTGATGGATTGTTCTGTCGAGGCGGACAAGATTCTGGACATAATAATCGCGCCATTGTTTTAGAAGCGTTTGGATCGTCTGTTGTGGTGTTGCAGTGCTATAACGCACCACAGTCGTTCGATCAAGCTCGAGCGTGATCGAGCGGTTGTGGTGCGTTACAGCACTACAGCAGAGAACCCACTCCCGTTTTGGAAACCTCCTGGTACGGCTGAGGCTAACACTTCATTCCTGCCTCCCCTCTCCAGGTAAGCTCTCAACCAGCGCTAATAACTCCATGACGATGGTACGAGCCACCCGTGTATGTGTGCGTGTACTTTGCATGTGCGCTCATGTGCAAATAGCGAGTGCACGTCCGGCGTCTCCTTGTATATCTAAGTATACATGATACATTAATGAACAAGCTTCTGTGTCAAAAAATTATTTTCAGGAGAAGCAAAATAATACATATGAATTGTGAAAACCCAAGTAATATCTTCGTTAAATTTGAACCGATGCAAAAATGAAATGGACTGATTTAAATTCGAAACAAACGGAACTGAATTAACTGTTAGAGGAATGCTCTTCAAATCACCGATGTTTTCGGATAATGGATATTAACTAAGCAATATGAATCAGTATAAAAGAGCTGATATGGAGCATGCACGTCTTTAGTATGCAAGCGTACAGTTCATTGATATCATATTCAAACATAAAACCATGAAGATAAGTCGTCGGATTATACAGCGAAAGGGAGGAGCTTATATGGAGTAGTTATGTATCTCTAAACGCATCTACATTATAGCAAGGATCGTCTGTTGAAGTATTGTCTCTGTAGTAATCGTTTGAGCCGTTCGATCTTACTTGAGCGGTTCGCATGATTTTGCACGGTATGAGCTCACAGATAAGCATATGTCAACTTTCACGGGCCATGTCCTGCTTCGGTGGAGGGACGAGGACGGGGGAAGTGAGAAGTGGCAGCTCGATCCCCCGACGTCGCAGCTCCCTCGCCTCTTGGCAGAGCGCGCACATATGGCATAGTTCGTGAAGCAGTAGAGTGTAGAAAGGCTCGGGGACAAACTTCACCCCCTTCAAAGAAAACACGCATCAAGTATCAGTGATCTCACTATGGTTGTGCAAGAATATACAGGTATGCTTTCTCATGAGTTGAGGTTCCTTTGTTATTTCAGAGAAGTCGCTCCATTTTTACCATAAGTTTACATCAATAGGTAGGGGTGTCAGAAAATTCTAAAAGTTTGATTCAGATTTAATTCTGAAATAAACGAATCAAATCTGAACACGAGTTTAGGCTCAATTAAATAAACGAACCGAACCTGAAAATCATAAGTTCGTTCAGGTTCGATTCGTTAAAAGCTCGATAAATAAATAAATAAATGGAGGAGTTGGCAGGTGGAGGGGTCGGCGGTCAGGCAGCTGGCTGCCAAATTGGTGTTGTTAAAGAATTTTTTACTTGATTTCAATCGTAGAGTGAGGACGCAAAGGAGGGAGCGGAGGCGTGTGGCTCAGGAGGGTGTTGTCCGTTTGGATGGGCTGGATGATGAGAGGGGTCTGCATGGGCGGAGGGAAAGGGGGGCGGGTAGCGTGCCCCCCCCCCCCTCCCAAATTAGAAACTACATATATTGTGGTCCCTCCAATGTTCCTTTCTTGTAAAATTCCCTTCAAATTCAAAAAATGTGGGATGCAAATTAAGCAATGGCCCCTTCAATTCTCTCATTATATGTTGATAGTCTATTTTCGGGTTTCATTCTCCTTTAACGTTACAACACACAATTGTTGTCCACATAATGCTAATATTAAAAGTTGAGTCTCGTTATTGTCTTACAAACTTGTGTCAACAACATGCACATAAACCAACTATTTTCATGAATGAACTATTTTCACCATTGCGCGAAACCCCGCAACAATCTTTCGAATCAAGTTCTTCCGACCGTGGGGTTCCTTCATCCGCACGATGCTAAATGGTAATTCAAAAAAATGTGCTAAAATTTCTTAAATTTGTTCGATACAAAATTTGACTTTTGAGTGTTGTTGTATTAGGATTAATGATGGTATTTAATTTGATTTATGATGAATTGATCATGATAAGTATGATATCGGAATTTATAAATTCCTATGGTCTGTTATCTATATATACCTTTATTACAATTTAAGAAAATAATTGCAATTGCACTAGCATATATGAGATTATATATGAAATAATAATCTATATGATATGCAATAGTTTCAATTTTGTGTATGTTGACATTAATAATAAAATAAGTCATATAATAGTAATATTGTTCGTATTGAATTGAATCATATATGTCTGTATTAATAATTTTGGTTAGTATTATCAAATAATCACTATATATGCTTCTCTTGGAATCTATCCATCTTTTACTAAATAACGTAACTCCATAGCAATAGCTTTTTAATTATGTGCGTGTATCTATATATATGTATGTATATATGTATGTATGTAAGTGTGTGTGTGTGTATGTATGTATATATGTATGTATGTATGTATGTATGTATGCATGTATATATATATATATTTGATTGACCGAACATCGGCCCCTCCTACTAGAAATTTCTGGCTCCGCCCCTGGGGGTCTGGTTCAGGAGGAGGTGCTTGAGCGGACAAGGCTGCTAGAGGAACTTCTTTTGGAAGACAGGAAGGAAGAAGTGGAGTGGAAGCAGAGATCCAGACAGAAATGGTTGCGCGAAGGCGATGCGAACACTAGATTTTTTTCACTCGATGGCCTCAGGTAGAAGAAGGAGGAACTTTATTCATAGTATGGATGTGGGTGGGGAAAGAGTCGTGGGCGATGCTATGTTGGGCCGAGTCCTCAGGGACCATTTTGTGGAGAGATCAAGGAGAAGGTCCCACGACGGGTGGGGGTGGCGTGGAACAGGTGTTGAATCGTTGTCAGAAGAACAGGCATCAAGTCTTGAAGAGCCTTTTACGGAGGAGGAGGAGGTTAAAAGCACGGTGTGGGGTTTGAATGTAGATGGGGCACCTGGGCCTGACGGTTTTCCAGTCTTTTTCTACAGGGAATTCTGGGACTTGCTGAAAGAAGACATTATGGCAGTAATCAATGAGTTCAGAAATGGCAACATGGGATTTGAGAAGGTTAATAGGGCGATGCTATTTCTCCTTCCGAAGAAGGAAAACCCAATACGGGTGGATGACTTTAGGCCGATTGCGTTGTCCAACGCATTATATTTGATTATCGCCAAGGTGTTGGCAAACAGGCTCAGACGGGTGTTGGATGGTGTGATCTTGCAGAACCAGACTGCTTTTATACCTGGCAGGCAGATGGCGGACGGACTGGTTATGGCTTCTGAGATTTGCCTCCAATGGCGTCGAGAAAACGATAAGGGTTTGATTTGGAAGATTGACTTCGAAAAGGCGTATGACTGCGTGGACTGGAGATTCCTGTGGGAATCGCTTCGACGACGCGGCTTCAGTGACCTCTGGATAGCATGGATGAAGAGGTGCGTCACTACCTCCTCCTACTCAGTCCTGGTGAATGGTAGACCAGAAGGCGGATATTTTCAGCCACAAAAGGGTGTGAGACAGGGTTGTCCGTTAGCGCCGATGCTCTTCGTCCTGGTGGCGGATGCGCTTGCGGTGATGTTCAGGAGAGCAGTCGATGATGGGTGGTGTGAATGGTTCCGTATGGGGTCCATCTCTATTCCTCTTCTGCAATATGCAGATGACACCGTAATTTTCATGGGAGGTACAGAAGAAATGCATGGAAGGACGAGGCAACTGGTAGAAATATTTAGCAGCATTTCAGGACTCAAGATCAATAGAGAGAAGTCTGTAGTGATCCAGTTCGGGTTGGATGAGGAGGCGAGTAGAGCAAGGGCTATGCTTTTGGGATGCCCTCTTGGTGAGCTCCCCATTACCTAACTTGGGCTACCTTTAGTGGTGGGTAGGCCCAGGAAGGCGGAATGGGATATGGTCCTCAGAAGATTTGAAGAGAGGCTTGCAGGCTGGAAGGCGGTCACTCTTTCTAAAGGAGGAAAGTTGATTCTTCTAAAGCATGTGTTGTCAGCAATTCCTATTTTCTTCTTATCTCTACCCGTTTGATGCCGGCTGGAGTGAGGAAGAAGATAGAGGTAATGATGAGAAGATTCTTCTGGTCAGATGGAAGACAACAAAGAGAAGGCATTCATCTGGTTGGGTGGGAGGAAATCACAAGACAAAGGAGCGAAGGAGGCCTTGGGATACGTGATATCTTTAGTATGAACAAAGCACTGTTGGCTAAATGGTTGTTGCAGATTTGAGGAGATACAGATAGATTGGCTATCCATCTTGTACGAAAGATATATGGGGTTAACGGATCACTAGAAGCTGGTAGAGTGAGATTCGAGTCTTCCCTTTGGAATGGGATCCGTGATATTTTACCGCAGATAAGGTCGAGAATGGTGCCAAGAATGGGGTCTGGGGAGGTCTTTCATTTTTGGCTGGACAACTGGACGAGTGAGGGTGCTTTATGCAGCAGATTCCCAAGACTCTTTGCTTGGGCGGAAAGCAGAGATTATTCAGTGGCTCAGGTCAGAATCTCAGGTTCGTGGGTTCCTCGCTTCCTGCATGATCTTTCTGGATGTAGAAGGGAGGAGTTGGACATAATGCTATCTGAGATGTCCTCTCCTGATTGCATCTCACAGGGTAAGGATCATTTTGCTTGGGAGGGAGAGAGATTCTCGGTGAAAAAGGCATACAATATGTTCAGAGGGAGAAGTGATGGTTCGGAAACCGACCTGAAGCAGGATATGAAGATTATCTAGGCAAGCAGGATCCCTTACAGAGTCAATTTTTTTCTATGATGCTTGAGAAGAGGAAGGATTTGGGATAAAGCACGAAGAGGAAGACTGTTTGACATTCCAGATACGCAGTGTGATAGATGCGGTGCACAGACGGAGGATGCGGAGCATTTGTTTTTTACATGACCTGCATCGGATCATGTTTGGAAGGAGATAGGCGCGACATGGCTACTGCATGGTGGCACGACTGAGTTCTGGAGATCTATTAGGTCGGTGGGAATGAACTCGACGGATGACGTTTCTTTGCCATTTGCGGCACTTTGGGTCATATGGGGAGGAAGAAATGATCTGATTTTTAAGAACCAAAGATTTTATTCCGAAAATGTAATCGCGTCTTGTATCTCTCTGTATCGATTCTGGTCTACAAGGTAATGTATATCGTTATATTTTTATAAATTAAAGGTTTGGCGGTGAGTCCCAACTCGGGAGTTCACCCTTTTTCCTCAAAAAAAAAATATATATATATATATATATAGACACACACATACATATTTAAAACACTTATCCGGATAAGTGGACCTTATTTTGAGATAAGTGAATTTTGTCCCATGATAAGTGAACTTTGTCTGGAGAAAAGTAAATATTTATGGAATAAGTAGATTTTATCGCGGTATAAACTAAAATAAATAGTCGCATCGTGTTTACAACATCCATCATCTATGTGTTTAGTATTTTTTCCTTCTTTATCCTCAAATCAACTAAACAAGTATTAAACCTTACTTATCATATATCTCCATATTATTCGTTGATTAAATAATTATACTTTTTTTCGAAGAGATGAATCCTTATTAATTTATTTTTGAAAAGATGAAGACGAGTTAGATAAAGAAAAAAACTAAATGAATATTCTTTTAATTATAGACACGCACATATATTTCCATTTCTTTTCTTTCCGCTCCTTCTTATCAGAGAATTCTCAAGTTGATATTCTCTTAGATTCAATTCAGATTCAGTTCGAAAATAAATAAACATAGTACCACATGAAAAACTCACAAAGTGTGGGCGTGGTTTATAAGTGGTGGGGATTACTATTTGACAACTTGGGCTTAAGCATTTTGGGTGGTTGTCAACGGGTCCATTTGGACATGAACTCAACAAGTTGTCAGGGTCAGTTTTTCTCAATAACGGACCGGGAACCTAAGCTCGGGGCGTTACAGCTTAAGTCTATAGAGAAGACAGTTAGTCTGCAAAAAATGGAGTTTATCAAGAAACTCCAACAAAATCTTGCCCAAATCATCACGACCATACAACTTCCATGATCTTGTAGATTATGCAAGCCTAATTCCAAGTATGTACATGCTATAGTTACTGAAGATGAGGGATTGTATGAACTCACTATGAAGAAAAATGGGAAAAATAAATTTAAATAGTCTTTTACCAACTTAGCCTAAGATAAGTTGGTGTTAAAGGAGAGTATTAAAATATTATGGCATCATCGACTTCTCAATTCTCTAGATTTTTCTTGACTAAATTATAATTTAAGTTTCGAAATTTCTTCATGAGATGAGATACCCATTCTCTGGGGTTTTCTTAAAAGGATTAAACTCTAGTTTTGTAGAATTTTAGCATGTGCATTCTACTCCAACTTTATAGAAAATTCCATATTCTTCAAAGCCATTATAATACAAGTATAAAATAAACATTGGAATCTATTGTGTGGGAGAAAGTAAGATAAATAAGGAAGCAAACAAAGATGGAAAGCAAGTGAGCAAGTAGTCATCAATACATTCTTTATTTTCTAAAAATGCATGTCTGGATGTCTGGAGTAAGATAAATAAGGAAGCAAACATGTTACCGTTAAAAATGCATGTCTAGATGGAGGTCGTAGGAGTTTCTATTTCGCACGAAATTTTAATGACATAATATAGGATATAGTGATGAAAGTCCACGGAAGAAATTTTCAAAAAATTAAAAAAAAACTGGACGAAATGGGACGGGGGGAGCCAAGTTAGCTCCCCCAGGGGGCAGCCCCATTTAACCCTCTTTATAATCATCTTTATAGTAGATTCAACCCCATGCTACAAATGTATAAAAGGTTTTTATCTCTTTTACAGCAAGTACATTCTCTTGCTATTAAAAAATACAACAAGTTTCATGACTTTATTTCAAGGAGAGCAGAAAATAGAACGAGGGACGAAAAATAGCAGAGTAAATGAAAAAATAGCATAAAGGAATGGAAAACAAATAAAGCTGGTAATAGCAGGTGAAGCAGAAACTATTTGGGAAGGTGTGATCCTTGTAAGTACACACATGGCTCTCGCCTTCCTATGTGCATATAAACACAGGGGACGGATCCCCGACTAGGGCTGGCTATCGAGCCGAACGAGCCGAGCCAGCTCCTGGCTCGAGCTCGGGCTCGATAAGGCTTGAGTCGAGTCCCTTATCGAGCCCAAGCTCCTTATCGAGTCTGGTATGGGCTCAAGCTCAAGTCGAGCTCGTTAAGGAAAATGGGTACTTTTTGGTAGAAAAATATTTTGTGTGGGTTCGGACTTGAGACCTGCTCTATCAAAGATTGTGTTCCTTACCAATAGACCACTATCCAAGTTGTTTATAAAATATTAATTATAATATATATACTGTAACATTATATTTGCTTATAAAAAAATTACTAATATTCCAATGCATGAAGCAGGGGGCAAATGTCTGATCATAAATAGGATTTGAAAATTGGGTCATGACTCGTGACTCGCGGGAGGGTCAAAGTTAGTGGAGGGAAAATTGCAAAGGGCTAATTTTATTTTGTTTGTATTATATAGAAATATATAAATAATATATGTGTATATATATTCCTTATCGAGCCCCTTATTGAGTTATCGGCCCGAGCGAGGTTTTGCTCGAGCTCGACTCGTTAAGCTATCGAGCCCAAAATTCTGGCTCGGATTCGGTTCAATAGCCTAATGAGTTGGGCTCACGAACCCTTATCGAGCCGAGCCCGAGCCTGACTCATCGAGCCGTGACTCAATAACCAGCTCTATCTCCGGCTGTTACAACACATGTTGTAGCGTAGGGGAGCCGCTCGATGAGGATTAGACCCGACCCCCTCTGAGCACCGTCTGATCCTCATCGAGCGGCTCCATACGTTACCGCAGGTGATGTAATAGCAGAGGATCCGCTCTGATAAACATAAACACGAGTATCTCGCCATGTCGGCCCGGTCTGCTCCTCTAAGAAATTGCGAATGCCATTGCTCATACGATTCAATATTTGACTATACAGGCATGAAGTATATGAGATGAAGGATGGTGTCAGGTACCTTGATGTTGTATCGTACACGCAGGGCATGTCGAGGGATGCTCATGACGAGAGATGTACATAACCCTATAATATAGGCACATGACGCCAGGAGAACCGGCGGCAGGAGAACAATTAAGGTCAATGCGATGCCGCAACACCCAACGTAAGAACAGCATGAGCACACTGCACACGCTATATTGGAACCATGAGGATCTTCAAAAACTCCATCGCAGTTTATTCCATACAAAACACAGGGAGCGAATGTCCCCACTACACCTGTAAAGGACACATATAAGCACTCATGTAAGTGAGGACTTGTTTTTTTTCGTCGGTAAGATTTTCTATGTATTAATAACAAAAGGGATTTTTACCCAGCAGATCCTATAAACGTTTTAAAATGCCTCTACGACTTTTGAAACAACCTAATTCTCCTCTTGACCCTGTAAACTTCCCAACTCTTACCCCATGAACCCTCCAGGTAATATGTTTTAAGCCCGTGGGGGTTCTTGGGGTAATTTACAGGGTCGATGGGGTAATTACATTGTGCAAAAGGTCGTAGAGGCATTTTAAAATGTTTATAGGATCTGCTGGGTAAAAATCCCATAACAAAAATATTACAGAAAGGCTAGAGGGTAGCTTTATAAGGTAGAGTTGAAAGAAAGGGGAGGAAAAAAGGAAAAAATAAAGAAAAAGTGAGGTTGGATCGGACTCGAGAAATGCAAAAACTCTGCTTTCGATTCTTTTCAAGAATGACGAAATTACAACAAAATTTAGCTATAGTAATATTTTTTCAAAATATGTCACTAAATTAACCGTTGTTAAATGTATAACAACGATATTATTCGTTGCGAAATGAGTTTTCGTACTCAAAATTAGCAACGAATGTCATATATGTCATTATATCATTAGCAATGGTCCACATAGCGACGCTTATCCGTTGCTATTTTTTCAAAATATCAACTAATCGTTGTTGTTTTTTTAGATCAAAATTTAGTTAGCGACGATTAATTAGAAGTTTGAAAAATAGCACATATGGCATAGTTCGTGAAGCAGTAGAGTGTAGAAAGGCTCGGGGACAAACTTCAGCCCTTCAAAGAAAACACACATCAAGTATCAGTGATCTCACTATGGTTGTGTAAGAATATACAGGTATGTTTTTTCATGAGTTGAGGTTCCTTTGTTATTTCAGAGAAGTCGCTCCATTTTTACCATAAGTTTACATCAATAGGTAGGGGTGTCAGAAAATTCTAAAAGTTTGATTCAGATTCAATTCTGAAATAAACGAATCAAATCTGAACACGAGTTTAGGCTCAATTAAATAAACGAACCGAACCTGAAAATCATAAGTTCGTTCAGGTTCGATTCGTTAAAAGCTCGATAAATAAATAAATATATATATAGACACACACACACATACATATTTAAAATACTTATCCGCATAAGTGGACCTTATTTTGAGATAAGTGATTTTTGTCCCATGATAAGTGAACTTTGTCTGGAGAAAAGTAAATATTTATGGGATAAGTAGATTTTATCGCGGTATAAACTAAAATAAATAGTCGCATCGTGTTTACAACATCCATCATCTATGTGTTTAGTATTTTTTCCTCCTTTATCCTCAAATCAACAGAACAAGTATAAACCTTACTTAATATATATCTCCATATTATTCGTTGATTAAATAATTATACTTTTTTTTTCGAAGAGATGAATCCTTATTAATCTATTTTTGAAAAGATGAAGACGAGTTAGATAAAGAAAAAAAACTAAATGAATATTCATTTAATTATAGACACACACATATATTTCCATTTCTTTTCTTTTCGCTCCTTCTTATCAGAGAATTCTCAAGTTAATATTCTCTTAGATTAAATTCAGATTCAGTTCGAAAATAAATAAACATAGTACCACATGAAAAACTCACAAACTGTGGGCGTGGTTTATAAGTGGTGGGGATTACGACTTGATAACTTGGGCTTAAGCATTTTGGGTGGTTGCCAACGGGTCCATTTGGACCTGAACTCAACAAGTTGTCAGGGCCAATTTTCCTCAATAACGGACCGGGAACCTAAGCTCAAGACGTTACAACTTAAGTCTATTAAGAAGACAGCTAGTCTGCGGAAAATGGAGTTTATCAAGAAACTCCAACAAAATCTTGCCCAAATCATCACGACCATACAACTTCCATGATCTTGGAGATTATGCAAGCCTAATTCCAAGTATGTACATGCTATAGTTACTGAAGAGGAGGGATTGTATGAACTCACTATGTATGAAGAAGAATGGGAAAATAGATTTAAATAGAGTCTTTTACCAACTTAGCCTCAAATAAGTTGGTGTTAAAGAAGAGTATTAAAATATTATGGCATCATCGGACTAAATGATAATTTAGGTTTCTAAAATTTCTTCATGATTTGAGACACCCATTCTCTAGAGTTTTCTTAAGAGGATTAAACTCTAGATTTGTAGAATTTTCGCATGTGCATTCTACTCCAACTTTATAGAAAATTCCATATTCTTCAAAGCCATTATAATACAAGTATAAAATAAACATTGGAATCTATTGTGTGGGAGAAAGTAAGATAAATAAGGAAGCAAACAAGGATGGAAAGCAAGTGATCAACTAGTCAGCAATACATTCTTTATTTTCCAATCGCTTAAAAGGGATAGAAGAGACATCTTATTCTTCTTCAAAAATTTCTGATCTCAATTGGACCTCTTAGTAGGATTCTAACTCGGTTGAATTTTCAACCAAAGAAGAGTTCGAGTGATTTGCGATGTACCAAGTGTGGGTAAAATTAATGTTGCAAGAGGAATGAGCGTATGTGTTTTGTGTTTTAGAGTAGTATTATATAATGCATTATTTTCTATTTGAATCATTTTTTCTAAACTATCAACTCGTTCTAGGTGTCTCTTTTCTCCACATATATACACCGCCACCAAAATCATCATCTTTATAATCATCTTTACAGTAGATTCAACCCCATGCTACAAATGTATAAAAGGTTTTTATCTCTTTTACAGCAAGTACATTCACTTTCTATTAAAAAAATACAACAAATTTCATGACTTTATTTCAAGGAGAGCAGAAAATAGAACGAGGGAAGAAAAATAGCAGAGTAAATGAAAAAATATCATAAAGGAATGGAAAACAAATAAAGCTGGTAATAGCAGGTGAAGCAGAAACTATTTGGAAAGGTGTGGTCCTTGTAAGTACACATGTGGCTCTCGCCTTCCTACGTGCATATAAACACAGGGGATGGATCCCCAGCTAGGGCTGGCTATCGAGCCGAACGAGCCGAGCCAGCTCCTGGCTTGAGCTCGAGCTCGTTTGAGCCCAGCCGAGCTGGCTCGAGCTCGATAAGGCTCGAGTCGAGTCCCTTATCGAGCCCAAGCTCCTTATCGAGCATGGTCTGGGCTCAAGCCCAAGTCGAGCTCGTTAAGGAAAATGGGTACTTTTTGATGGAAAAGTATTTTGTGTGGGTTCGAACTTGAGACCTGCTCTATCAAAGACTGTGTTCCTTACCAATAGATATCCAAATTGTTTATAAAATAGTAATTATAATATATATTGTAACATTATATTTGCTTATAAAAAAATTACCAATCTTCTAATGCATGGGCAGGGGACAAATGTGTGGTCATGAATAGGATTTGAAAATTGGGTCATGACTCGTGACTCATGAAAGGGTCAAAGTTAGTGGAAGGAAAATTGCAAAGGGCTAATTTTATTTTGTTTGAATTATATAGAAATATATAAATAATATATGTATATATATTCCTTATCGAGCCCCTTATTGAGTTATCGACCCGAACGAGGCTTGACTCGAGCTCGGCTCATTAAGCTATCGAGCCTAAAATTCTGGCTCGGACTCGGCTCAATAGCCTAATAAGCTAGGCTCACGAGCCTTTATCGAGCCGAGCCCGAGCCTGGCTCATCGAGCCGTGACTCAATAACCAGCTCTATCTCCGGTTGTTACAACACATGTTGTAGCATAGGGGAGCCGCTCGATGAGGATCAGACCCGACCCCCTCTGAGCACCGTCTGATCCTCATCGAGCGGCTCCATAAGTTACTGCAGGTGATGTAATAGCAGAGGATCCGCTCTGATAAACACAAACACGAGTATCTCGCCATGTCGAGGGATGCTCATGACGAGGGTCTGTGATGCCATTGTTCATACGATTCAATATTTGACTATACAGACATGAAGTATATGAGATGAAGGATGGTGTCAGGTACCTTAATGTTGTATCGTTCACGCAGGGCATGTCGAGGAATGCACATGACGAGAGCTGTACATAACCCTATCATATAGGAACATGACGCCAGGAGAACCGACGGCAGCAGAACAAACATGGTCAATGCGATGCCGCAACACCCAACGTAAGAACAGCATGAGCACACTGCACACGCTATATTGGAACCATGAGGATCTTCAAAAACTCCAGCGCAGTTTATTCCATACAAAACACAGGGAGCGAATGTCCCCACTACACCTGTAAAGGACACATATAAGCACTCATGTAAGTAAGGACTTTTTTTTTCGTCTGTAAGATTTTCTATGTATTAATAACAAAAGGGATTTTTACCCAGCAGATCCTATAAACGTTTTAAAATGCCTCTGACTTTTGAAACAACCTAATTCTCCTCTTGACCCCGTAAACTTCCCAACTCTTACCCCATGAACCCTCCAGATAATATGTTTTAAGCCCGTGGGGGTTCTTGGGGTAATTTACAGGGTCGATGGGGTAATTACATTGTGCAAAAGGTCGTAGAGGCATTTTAAAATATTTATAGGATCTGCTGGGTAAAAATCCCATAACAAAAATATCACAGAAAGGCTAGAGGGTAGCTTTATAAAGTAGAGTTGAATGAAAGGGGAGGAAAAAAGGAAAAAATAAAGAAAAAGTGAGGTTGGAACGGACTCGAGAAATGCAAAAACTCGATGCTTTCGATTCTTTTCAAGAATTTGACGAAATTACAACAAAATTTAGCTATAGTAATATTTTTTCAAAATATGTCACTAAATTAACCATTGTTAAATATATAACGACGATATTATTCGTTACGAAATGAGTTTTCGTACTAAAAATTAGCAACGAATATCATATATGTCATTATATCATTAGCAACGGTCCACATAGCGACGCTTATCCGTTGCTATTTTTTCAAAATATCAACTAATCGTCGTTGTTTTTTTAGATCAAATTTAGTTAGCGACGAGTAATTAGAAGTTTGAAAAATAGCAACGGATAAGCGTCGCTATATGAACCGTTGCTAATGATATAACGAGATATATGGTATTCGTTGCTAATTTTGAGTACGAAAAATCATTTGGATAAACGGACAACACACATGATAAAATGAAACTATGTTGACTTTTTTTGGGAAAGCAACCTGCAATATTTTTCGATATGAAATGATTTTTTATATATTTTTATATTCGAAAACTAACGACAAATGTCATATTTGATTATATATCTTAAGCGACATTTACTATATCTTAAGTGACATTTCATGTAACAACGCTCATCCATTATTATTTTTCAAAGTTTAAATTAAACTTCATTACTTCAAAAAAACGATGATGATTAGTTCAAATCTTGAAAAATAAGAATGGATATAAGTTTATATGGACCGTCACTAATGATAAAGTAACAAATATGACGTTCATGCTAATTTCAAATATAAAACAGTATTTCACCATGATAATATTCACATAATTTTTAGCAGAGAACGATAAATAGTGATTGATTGAAAAAGGTGCTCTTTTTGATGTAATGGTAGTATGCATTCATTTAAAGCATAGAAGAATTCTATTTTGAAGTTAGATTTTAAAAGAGGAAAATGAGCCTCTTCATGAAGTACGTAATCATACCTATTTTATATCCATTTTTGACATGTTCTGAATAGAGGGTATAGGAGTATCTGTTTCTGACGAAATTTGAAAGACAGATTAGAGGGATATAGTTATAAAAATCTATGGTGGTAATTTTCAAAAAAATAAAAATTTGATAAAAGATGGACATGAAATGGGTAAGATTACCGCTTCATGAAATAAGCTCCCTTTCCTCATTTTAAAAGAGGAAAGGGATCCTACTTCATGAATGAGCTAATCTTATCTACTTCATGTCCATTTTTGATCAATTTTTTATTTTTATTTTTTTTGGAAAATAAAATCATGAATTTTCACAACTATATCCCCTAATATGTCATTATATAAAGATTTGTGTAAACTGAACAAAAAATAAGATGACCTTTTTCTATTCTCATAGGGCAAAGTCAATTATCGATTTCAACTGCAAGATATACCTCTAGTTCTCCATTTTAATTTATTATAAGTCTTTTAAAATTAGATTATTTTTTAATTTTCAATGTTACGACTGAATCGTTGTAAAGCATATGGAAGTTGGTACAAAATTCCACAAAAAAATAAATATAAACATACTCAGGTTATTCCTTTGAAACAAAATATCAAGCACTGCATAAAGATTAATTCAAAAAATTCTTGGAATTTTGACATACATACAAGGAATGGAAAACACTGGGGATACGGTGCTCAAGAATCAACGTTTATAATTAATGAAATCTTTTTAATATTGATCAGATGCCAGTAGTTATCTGGTATTTAGAGCTCTCTTAGCGATATGGTACTTTTTTTTCCTTGAGTGCGTCTTTTTTTTCTCATGAACTAGGGATGCGTATTACACAAACAAACAACGAGATAAAGTAGGTGCGAACTATCTCTTATCAAAAAAATAAAAAAAACATCGAAAACAGCGCGGGGTCGCCATTGTTAGTTGTCCCAAGAAGACAACTTCGTTAAACTCTATTCCTAACATGCATATTCATATGGGTGATACTCACATATTTCCAGATCGCTTCTCCAATTCTCGCCGCAGCTCAGACACTCGAGAAGTCCTGTGCTCCACTCACCGTGGACGCCTGAGATCTCGTTGTCTGCGCTTGCTCCTCCTCCTCCGCTAGAGGCGTCTCTATTTTCATGGCTCTTGTCCATGGGATTGAGGAGTGCTCAAAGAAAGAAGGGAAGGAAGGGATTCTTATCGGAAAGATTGGGTGGTGGAGGAAGGAAATGAAACTTCATATTCCATGTGAAAGGTCAACTGTCGTACAAATATCATTGCCTTCTTTTGTATTTGCATATGAACGTTTCCATACTTCTTTCCGTGCTTACACTTTCAGGTAGGGAGATAACGGGTGGGGGATGGAAACGGATACATATATATTCGAATCTCTGTTTTTCGTATTCGAAAAAATTACCGGATACGGATATCTATATCTGAATATTAATCGAATATGGATATGTGTTGTAAAAATTTTCCGGATATGGATACGGATATGGTAATGGCTTGAATATCCATATTCGGATCCGGATATCCGAATACAGCATTTGATATCGTTTTATATATTTGTTAATATAATATAAACCACAACCCCATATTATTATATGAGTTCAATGGGGTTGCCCCCCCGGGGGGGCTAACTTGGCTCCCCCACGCACTTTCGTTCATTTTTTATTTTTTTCCTGAAAATTTCTTCCATGAATATTGATCACTATATCCATATATTATGTTTTTCAAATTTTGTGCGAAATAGAGACTCCTACGGCCTCCATCCAGACAGTCATTTTTTAACGGTAACAGAATTGTTAAAAACGACCTTTCTGGATGGAGGTCGTAAGAGTCTCTGTTTTGCACGAAATTTGAATGACATTATATAAGGATATATTGATGAAAATCCACGGAAGAATTTTTCAAAAAAAAATAAAAAAAGGGTGAAATAATGCGAGGAAGCCAAGTTAGCTACCCCCAAGGGGGCAGTCCCATTTTATCCTTATTATATCCATATAATATAATATGTTATATTAATTCGATCTATATTCGATCTATATTCAGATTCGATAAATATCCAATTCGAATTCGTATATTTTTTAAGGATATCGTTTCCTTTATATATATATATATATATATATATATATATATATATATGAATCATATCCATATCTGTATTCATATCCGATAGAGATGAACCAAATATAGATATGAAAACATGTATATCCGATCTGTATCCGTTCCATTTTCATCCCTAAATAACGTGACAAAAAATAGCATGTCGCTATCCAAATTTGTTCATATTGTTAATTAGGGCTTTAATTGCATGGAAAGTGAGAGATAGAGACTAGAGTGGACTTTAAAGGCTTTAATTGCATGGAAAATGAGAGATAAAGACTAGTTTGAGCATCTTCGCCTTTTTATTTAGCTAGGAGGCAAACCACAAAAGGTTGAGGTTAATTCATTTAAGCAAACTTTTCACACATATACATCTGAATCTCTTTTTTTTATACTTTGAGGAAACACAAAGCCATGATATTGAGAAGTAATGAAAAGAACATCAAAGTCCAAGGTTTCTTGACCCATTTTACATCAAAAGGCAAGCTAGCTTGAGAGAATCTAGAGAATATAATACATGCATGCATACACGTATATATGCACGGATGCGCGCGCACGCACGCACGTATGTGTGTAGTTCATCTACATTATACTTGATTCGTGTATGGGCACTTTGTCCTGCAATGGTGGAGGGATGAGGATGGCGGAATGAGAGTGTCAACTTGGTCTTCTGATATTGCACCTCCCTCGACGCTAGGTAAAGTGCACAAAAAATGGCATAGTTGGTAAAGGAATAGACTGTAAAACGTGCCCTTTGATATAATACGTTCTTCGTCTCCGCTAGGATACTTTTGCGGCAATGGTACAATGTATTTTAGTAGGACTCCTAGTCACCCTTCATCCTTGTAAAAAAAAGTGTTTTTTTACAATCATCCATCCGAGATTCTGTAATTACAGTTATACTCCTACTTTTTGTGCAATAATATTAATGCTCTATATCGTTAAAAAAATTGACAGTATTGTCATTCTATTTCTCTTATGTCCCCATCTATTACTATATATTAAGCAGGGGCGCATGACCCCCGCCTAATAATTTTTGACATGCAAATTCCAGTTTTGCCCTTGCCACTTTTTGGATCCACACCTAATGCAAAGAAAGGAATGCCCCTCCATTGATGTCGCCTTCAGCCTTTCTATCCCCTCACGGTACCTATTACCAAACCCCAGCTGTCGCATCATCGCCCCGGCCTTTCCGACATCAAAGTCTCCGCCTCAAAGACCCTTGCCTCCATCTTTGCCATTTGCTTGCTCGAAGATGCCAGTGTCTCTGCTGTGATTCCATTTTTAACCCCAGGTTCCCTCTTCGTCCGTCGAAGAAACCATTAGGTTCACACTGGTGATCTCGCTTCTCTGGTGAGCCCAGTTTCACCATCTTCTAGCCCTCCCCTTCATTAACACCAACAACCCATGTTGCCTACTCTGCACCTCCATCTTCTTCAGAGCTGACCTCCCCAATGCAGCCCTTATGGTCCTTGCAGGTGGGAAAACATGATTCTCTATTAACCTCTTTATGTGAAATACTCGCATCGATTATAACCAAAACCAGAGCAGTTTTCAGAGCATATATACTACAGTATCCCTTTTACCGCTCAAATTCAGCTCCCTCCAGAAATTCAATTGCCCTATCATGCGCATCCTCCTACACGCCTTTTGTCCAAGCTTGGACATTAGTTTTTCTGTCTCCCTCCTTTTTGCCTACTCCCTGCCAACAGAAAACCATGCGGACAAACAAGGAATTAGAAAACCTCAGCATTTCCATCATCATAATTTGCCATGGCAGTAAGATTAAGACCAATCTTCTTCGTGCAACTAAAGTCCTGTCCACATTCTTGCAATGTAAGCAGGATCCACGAATTTCTTTTCTATGAATCTGATTCCATCAAGATGCAGATATGAAATAGTAGAATCATGTTAATTGCAAGAGTGACAGAGTGTTCTGGATATGACCAATAATATAAAGGTAATTTGGCATGTAATTAGATCCGTAAATCCAAAGAAAGTTGTTATATTAGTATTTGAATTCAAAAAAAGTTAACTGTTGTCACTATACAATCAGAACATTGTGACCAGTGTGTGACCAATTTTCTCAGTTTTCAGCAAAAAAATGGTCTCAAGATATAACAAGTGACTTCTTGAGAATCTAGACACAAAAGATGTGAAATAAGAAAAGTAACTACTTCTATGAAACCTGTCAAATAATATTGTATCGTCTTGAGAACGTAGGTATCATAATCACAACACAGATGTATGAGGTTTGACAGCGGTGACAGATCTCTCTATTGTGGTAGTACCATAACATTCAAAATTATAAAGGATGCTCTCAACGACCTCACCATAGGGCTTTCTATAACTCTTGATACATACAGATTTTGTAACAAGGGAGTTCAACAAAAAATTGAATACAATAACGACCTGATGGTCCAAATACAAAAATGAAAAAATGAGTTGCTGTGAGTATAAGTTTTCCTGAGATTATATTTATTTTGTAATACAATAGCTTCACAGGAAGTAACGTGTTAGGATAAATAGCTTTGGGGGTGTTTGTGAATGGTCGACATGTTATATGGATGATAATTATTATGATATGGATTGTATAAGGTTCTTTATCAGACTCTTCCATATGCTTGATCTTCCCTTCCTTTGATCCATCTTTTAGTCCATTACAGGTGATTGGTATTTGTGATTGCTATCGTTGTCTTCATTAATTAAACCCTCTATAGTTCCCTATATATGGATTATCTATTTACTTCGTTATAGTGGTAATCAGTACCATGGTACTCTTTATAATATGTCTAATTTTAGTATTTGTCTTTTTTTTTGACGAGGCAAGTTTATTGTTTTGTTAGTGTATTTTTATATGTGCATTTTATACTAACAAGCTTTTTAACAAACCAATGTGAGGACGATTATTTCTCTATACAAATGGTTGATAACAAGGCAGCAAGTATTGCAAATATATAAAAAAGGAACAATTGTAAAGCTATATGGATGTGTAAATGCAAACTAAATGTGTGATCACTTCAAACATATCTTTTTTTGTAATTCAGATTTTATAGGCACGCCTAACAATAACCAATTAGCTTTTATTACCATAACAATAACGTCTCATCCATATACAACTTCAATTTTACGAAGGGAATTAGGATTCATCATTGGACCGATGAATTTAAATTCATTATTTTGACTTGCTTTCATTTATTTTTTTATGCAAATCCTAAAGGATTTTATGATGGGTCAAATATTATTCAGACTTTTGTGTTAAAGGACAACATAGCATCTATTCTAGGACACATATTTACGTATTCTCAATATACTTTTACCTACAGACAATCTCGCAACATGTGAAAACAATCAAATATTTATAGTTATATTGCATAGGATTATAGAGAAGAGATATCTTAGAGTAAAAATTTATTTATTTTATGTATTTGAATTGCTTGCATTCTAATGGATTGGAGATGATCAGACACGTGACTTCGCATAGACTAAAAAACATATTTTTACCTATTCAATGTAATTTATCCTTGTGCACAATATTCTTACATTTCTAATCATATTTTTACCCGTGCTTCCACTAGTTTACTTTAATGGAAGGGCGGTATTGTGAAAATTTTAAAAAATATAGGGCCGCAATTATTATTGCAAAAAAGGTAAGGGCATAATTGTAAGTACATAATCTCTAAAGGGCACGAGTGTAAAAAATACATATTAAATAACACTGATCTTGTTAAGGTTATAATGAGAATATATGAAGGCTTATGACGTACAAATCTTTTTCTTTTTCTTTTTTGAAAATTCGATGTTTAATGGAAAGTTTACATCTAGGTCGTTGGTTTATATGTTGCACACAACGAGAGAGCCAGAAATCTAGATCACTAGTTTATACAAGGTGAAGAGCATTGAGAGGGACAAAACCTGATGATAAATGTGAACAAAAATAGAATCATAGTTCAATACCATAAAACATCACGAAATTGATTTCAGATTGTAGAGGTCAATGTGATCCCATATCGAATTTGGAAATTACTCATGTTCCAAAATATAGTCAACTTCAGATTTACAACAGGAGGGTTCTTCTCTTAGAGGATATTACATCGAGTATATATATTTCATGATCACATGTGGTTCATATTATCCCTATGTGGGTTTACAAATTATCTTTTTGTTGTCACATGCAATGTTTTTGAAATCAAATCCGACACCAAACCGGAAACCTTATCGAAATGGTTGGATCGGGTTGAACCATGTAATCAAATCGGTTCAACCGGATGATGACATCATCATCATTTAAAATCGAATTAAACCGGATTGGTGAAAAAAGTGGTTGAACCGACTAATCAAATCGAAATGAAATAAAATAGATATAATACACACTTAAATATACTTGAAATATAAATAAATTACATAGCTAACGTATATATTTCACACTATACATAAAGTATTTTTCTTATACGCCATCAAATATCATGCATATCATATATATATATATAAGTGATTTTATGAGAGCCAAAACTTGTGAAAGCATGAGAGCATTCATTCTTGACCACATGATTCACCTAGGAGAGAGAAGACATCAACATGTGGTCCAGGATGAATGCTCTCATGCTCTCACAGGTTTTGGCTCTCATAGGATCACTCCTCTCTCTCTCTCTCTCTCTCTATATATATATATATATTGTTTGGACTAGGTGCTCTATAACATGATAATATTTTAATTATATTTAAAACTCAATACATGTAAAAAGTTGTGTTAGTGTAGGTTAGAAGTTTGAAATAGGTACTTAAAGGTCATGGTTTCAACTCCCACTATTAGTAATTTTTTAAGTAATTTTAAAAATTAAATACGGTTCAACTTCAGTTGAACCTGGTTAAATCGGGTCAAAAAATAGGTTGAACACGGTGGGTTAATTAAAATTTGAGTAATTGAACGGAACCGATATAAACCGGTTCATCGGATCGGTCTAGCTCAGTTCACCAGTCGGACCGGTCCAACCGACAAGTCTGATCCGATTTTCAATACATTGGTTACATGTCATACGATGTGTTTTTTTTAGATTTTCGATCCGTTTCTTACCCATTTTTTTCCGTTGCTTACACATTTTTTATACGCGGGGTCATGGTTCTCATCATGATAAACTAGGGTCTAGTCTGGTTGCCAGGTTACCCCGGGTAACATGTCATACCCTCTGCTCTACCCCTACATTCCTGAGTTGGAATTAGTTATATGGACCGTACAATTTCTTTCTTATAATATTTTTTAACCATGTTGAAATAAAAAAATTAACAAAAAATATATTATAATCATTAAAAAGTTAACATAAAAACATATTATAATCATTTAAAAGTTAATATTACACATAATTAATGTCATACAACATTACATTTATAATGGCAACCTTTTGCATTTCCCTTAACCATTCAAACAACTACTATTCATTTTTTAAAAAAGTCACTATTCACATGAAGTTACTCCGACACAACCCAATCTCGTTACCAAACAGACCCTCTGTGAGGACTACAAGAACATCAACGAATAAGTGACTGGTGGATGTCTGCAAATAAAGGTGTTGGTGGTGCATAGGCAGCGGAGGAACGTCTGATTTAACTACCAATATGGATGCAATAAATAGGTGTGAGTAGGGATGTCAATATGGGTCTACCCATTGGGTATCCGATCCAAACCCGCCCCATTTAAAGATCCGAAACCCGCCTCATTTACTTTTGGATGGGTTTGGATTTTGAATTGACTACCCATGCAGGTATGGGTATGGATTTGGGATTACCTTTTGGGTACCTGAACCCGAACCCGTTTCAAACATGAATAAACACACACACACACACAACACACACACACAACACACACACACACAACACACACACACACACACACACACACACACACACACACACACACATATATATATATATATAGGGGCTGGGGAAGCAGCACCCAGGGGTGTAGCTAACTAGCTGCACCCGGCCATTTTTTCCATTGATTTTTTGTATTTTGAAATGAAATCTAGGGGGATTTAAATCACTATATATCACTATGATATCATACCAATTTCAACTAAATTTGATACTTCTATCATCTCCATCAAGGCAATCACATTTTAACGGTCTCGGAATTATTGAAATTGACCATATCTAGATGGGTATGTTAGGAATGTTTGTTTTGCTTGAAATTTGAAACACATATTCCACACAATAAACTAAGAAATCCCCCATAAGTTTCATTAAAAAAATCAAAAATCAATGAGAAAAATAGCCGGGTATAGCTAGTTGGCAGCACCCCCCGGTGTAGCTTCTTTTTTCCCACATATATATACATGTACATATATATATATATAATGATAGATGTGTATGTTACATTTTAATCAAACTAGACTCAAATCCATTTCATATCTAATATGTATTGATCTACATGTATAAATATCCAACTCAATTTTCTCCTCTCCATCCATTTATTCATATTCAACTAACTTTTTGTATCTTTAATAAATAAAAAATTTCAACAAAAAGAATTAAAAATTTAACATATATAAACATTTAATATTCTCTATATATTGCACTTTTTTATCGCTATATTACAAGACCTCACTTTATTTCGTCTATCTGTGGAAATCTTGTATACATTTATAAACAACTTAATATTTACCATGTCGGAGATATGGGTACCCATTGGGTACACGGGTATCTGACAGATATATGGATACCCGTTTAATAAACGAGCGGGTATATGTAGTGATATTTTAAATGGGTATGGATTTGGGAATAGTAATACCCGCCCCAAACCCAACCTGTTGGCATCCCTAGTGTAGAGATTCTGCAGATTAACGTGTAGCACAATGAAGGGATAGATGAAGGGAGTTGATGGAGATATCAGAGGGAGGCGATGAGAATGGTTGGGAAGGCATTGCCTTGTCAATGGCTGGATGGAGCATGCACAATAACGATATAGGGTACAATTTAGAGCGGTAAAGTCCTTAACTTGGTCCCTATCTTTAGCCAGCTTACTTGCCAAGTTACATTTCAAGAAAGGGTCACTCTTGGAGCTAGTTTGGTTATGGGGTAGAGTAACCTCCTGTGAATAGTAGATGTTTTGATGATTATGTGGGTATATAGAGGGTTGAATTAAAGAATGTGATGTGATTTGTGATGGAGTTCCTACCCAGATTCGTGGGGTGAATTACCAGATTACCTCGAGGTAACCCGAGGTACACCACGAATCAAATGAACCCTTAAAGTTTGACAAGGTTGTCGATCGATTTCTGATATAGATCCATCTCTCCCTCCCTCTTCAATTAGATTACATTATTTCTCTCCATTATGTGTTTTACTTCCCATACTCTTCAAATAAATGAATGAATAAATTTACTGGGAAAATATTATACCATTACAATTAACATCCTCTCATACATAAATATAAAATAATAAGGGGTGTGGGAGTATGTGTTTTACTTCCCATACTCTTCAAATAAATGAATGAATAAATTTACTGGGAAAATATTATACCATTACAATTAACATCCTCTCATACATAAATATAAAATAATAAGGGGTGTGGGAGTATGTGTTTTACTTCCCATACTCATCAAATAAATGAATGAATAAATTTACTGGGAAAATATTATACCATTACAATTAACATCCTCTCATACATAAGTATAAAATAATAAGGGGTATGGGAGTATGCACCAAGGTGCACTGATGGCATAAATGTCATTTTTTTTATTTTTTTAGAAATAAAACTTTAGGGGGTGCTCGATTCAGGAATAAGCAGGAATAAGGATGGGGAATGAGGAGAATAACGATATATTTTTGGTTCAGCTGGAAAGATATGAATAAGGAGAATAAGATGGAATAAGGGTATGTATGATGGAATATAGATTGGAATAAGGGTGAAATAAAGAAAAATAATGAGATGTATATGGGAATAGTTGTATTCTTGGGAACTGTGCGAGGCGAGGATTTGACCTCTTATTCCAGTGCTTATTCTTCAAACGAACATGACCTTAAGGGATTTACTTAGAATGGTAAGTGAAATAAATGCTTCAATTTTTATATAAAACAAACATTTCTAACAGTCTATCTAGAAGGGGTACATTTCGTCAATATAAAACCATTAAAATATGGTGGTATTGATGAATGATATACAAGTCTCGAATTAAGTTGAATTTCAAATGACATTTTGGTGACATAAGATGATCTAATTTCCACAAAGCTTCATCCAAAAAAATAAAAAAAATAGATGTTTGTGGCATGTAAACTTAGATGTACCTTGATGTGAACTCTCCAATCCCAAACTAAAATCTAATCATTTTCTCAAATTCTAATAATGCATTGTACTGTAACAAACCCTCCCAATAAAAACCCACCATCCAAATATCAAAACAATCCAAACAGAGAAAGGAGAGTGTCGGGTGGAGCATTGTGCTTTGTCCAGCCCAACTCGAGAAAGCCCGATCGGACCCGTCAACGCTAGGTGGGCCTTAGGTCGGATTGACGTCCAATTTTTTTTTTGTTAAATTCAAGATCTACACCTGGCCCAAAAACCCACAGGTTCGGACCCGAGTTCAGGCTAGGCTTGATCTGGCACCATTTTTTATTACTCAAAAGTACCGAAATTATTTATTCTTTTCTTGTTAACTATGTTGTTTGATGTACTATATGATAAATTACACGTATCTGAAGTATTATGCTGATTTTTCTTTCACTTTTCGACTTTCTAGATTATGAAGACAAAATACAAAACGTTGTCGTGGGAAAGATTGTAATTGTATAAGCTAATTCATCTAAATATTGTATGAAATAAAAAGGTAACAACATTGAAAAATACATGAGAATATAATAGTACACTTGAAAATAGTATATAATCATTGTTGTATCTTCATGGTAAAATATTGTTAAATTTGTGGGGGGACTGTTTTACTATCTATGCATCATAATATATTTTTCACTTCAATTATAGGGTAGCCTAGTCTAGCGGGAACTATTCAAATAGGTATTGGAGAGAGAGAGAGAGAAGTCACAAAAAAGAGGCAATTATCTTCCTGCACATTCCTGATATACACAAATGATTTGTTGTTGTGATCGTTATTTTTCTAAACTTCCAATATAATGCTTCAATAATTAGAAAAAGGAATTATTCATTGTCTTCAAAATTAAAAATATCACGGATTCCTTCATTTCAATTCAACGATCTGCAACTGCATATAATGACAAATTTTGGTCTTTGTTTGTGCAAGGAAATGTTCCAGTGAGATGAATAAAAGTAAAACAACAAAGCTGCTTTGAGTAAATAACTTGATCCATTGGCATAGATGGTTCCTCAAGGACTGCCAACCTGAAATACAATATTTTCTATATAGATAATTAAATCATTAATGGTATGAGAGAACTTAGATGTTGTTAAAATTAATGTACCATTAAGACACTATCCAAGTCTAATTCAGTGATTCAATTTCTTGTCATTCATCTAGATGAGCTCCTGAAATTCATAAAAAATGTCTCAAGGACCATGGAAAATCATTTCTAACAAAAGAGTTACTCAACTTATAAAGAACCAACACACCTGTGAGGACCAAGTCCTCATTGTCATCAGCTTCTTCGATTGATATTCCTAAAGCATGCGGCCATTCTTAGACGTAAATCAAAGCTTCCACCATGGGAGTGTCCAATAGGCTATGGTAAGCATCCAAAACTTGACCCCTCGTGCTAAATGCAGACTCAGAGGCAATCGTAGACACTGGAGTCACGGAAAAATCTGGAGCAAATGTTGAAAGAATTTGGTACTTGCTTTAAATCGCTTTCCTCCAATGTAGAATGCCGAATGAGTCATTTTCCTCTCCCGTTAAAATATGCAAAACTACTAGCCAAATACATATTAATATTCAATTTTCGAATTCCAAAACCCACATTCTCTTTCTTCTTCTTGAGAAATTCAGCTTCAAAATCCCCCTTCTCTTTCTCATGGCAGATCCACTAGTGTTATCATTTCCTAGAATAGGAATTGAGGTTGTGCACATTCTACGACCATTGTGGATTGGAATTGTAAAGACTATTCCTCGTATATTTTGTACGTGGTTGTCTCGAGTTCACCCGTAAAATCACCAACCTTAGAATTTTAGTAGACTTTCACAAAATTAAATGTATTCGAATTCATGCCAAGGATCAAGGACAACTGTGATTGTTAGAGATAAATTGCATCCGTGATCTTTCCAATATTGTCGAATTTTACACTTATTTTTTGTTGTCATACTTCTTACGGAGAAGTATTCACTTGTAAGTAAATATATCAAAATCCCTTTTAAGCAAAAATACGTGGTTAAAAAATAAATTTGAAGTAGAATTACTATGCTCGGAAAAAACTTGAGTTGCGGTATAAAATACTTCCAAAGTAGCACAAATATTTCCTGCATTCTTTCATAAAAAGAATGTCAAAGAAATAAGGACCAAGGGACTTCATTCGAGTAAAATATTTCATATTATTAAAGGCTTATTTGAGTATTAAAAAGGCAGAATTCCAACATGTACTTGCATCTAGAACAAGTCCTTTACATGTAGATACTCGTTCATGTTTTGCGACCTCCAAAATTTTCCGTTGATGTTGTCAACACCTAATATATTTCACCAAAGTTCTGATTTTTGTAACAATCTCTTTAATTTCAACTTGGTCATATTGAACCAATAAATTTAAAATATGATCCCAATAACATGCATGAAAAATCATCTTGTTGAGAATAAGACTAAACTTGGAAGCGAAATGCTCAATCAATTTGTTAATTACTACATCATTAACAGATGCGTTGTTCGTTGTAACAGTATACATATTTGCAAGAGAAAAAGGATCCTACTCCATGGAGTAGGTTGATTTAGCCGGATTTCGGTGGTCTTAAGTTCCACACAAGGCGGGAACTCAGTCGATACGTCGACCACGCAAAAATCCGAACTAAAGTCAACATGAATCCACAAGATATAAATCAAGCAATGAAGAATAAATGCGGAGTCAAATTTATTATAACTCTACATGAAAGATGTTTAGGTGTAAGTATGTAGAGGTCGAACTCAGGGAGCAAACAAGATAGATCTGGCAATGATGCACAAAAATGTGAATGCGATTAAATGTCTACAAAGATGCAAATTTTTTGTGGGTTTTCAATTTTATATTTTTTTTATTATTTTTAATTTTTAATTTTGGTTTTTGGTTTTTAATTTTCTTATTTTATATTTTCTTTTTGTATTTTATATTTTTATATTTTCTTTTTCAATAGTAGAATATGTGTACAATATAAGAGAGAGAGGAATAGAGTATTTATAAAATTAGGGAAAATGTTCAAAAATCAAGGAATAAAATGTTTTTGGTCTTTTTATGATATTACTGTTTTTTATTTTTGGAGATTTTTCTAAATGTTTTTAATATTTTTAAAGGTCAAAATACAAGAAAACAATGAACTACACTACTGACCGAAATCAAAATGAGGATGAAAAATATAAACAGTACCCAAAATTCCTCAAATTAAATTTAAATTAAAGGTAATAAAATAAGGAAGCTACAGAAACTTAGTTTGCATTTTTAGGATTTTTCTAGAATTTTTTAGATTTTTATAAAGTTTTTAAGAGTTTTCTAATTTTTATGATTACTGTTTTAAAATTTTTAATGGTTTTTGGATTGACACTAGAATATGATAAGATAAGCAAAATATAATTTTTTTTGGAATTTTTCAAAACGCTTGTATAATTTTTATGGGTTTTCTAATGCAATCAGTGCTGAAAATGCATGTTTTTGATTTTTAATAAATATTAAAATGCAATAAAAATGAGAAATAAAAATATGCCATGAATAAGCAAGCAAATAGTATCCTATGATATTTTTTTGGTAATTTTTTTAGTTAAAATGATGCACTAAATAAATACATACATCCAATAAAAATCACACAACTGGCAGGGGCATAAGTGCAAATATCAGGAAGTATAGGGGCCAAAGTGCAATTTTCACAAAATTTTACAACTAATAAACGAAGTTCCTGGATTAATTACAAATACTCAAACCCGGAAGGGGTTCGCTGCAAAATTACCAAGCCCACGTGTATAAACACGTGACCTGGCAGGGGTATAAATGCAATATTACAAAACTCCAGGGGCATACATGCAATTTGTCCAAAAATATAACTCGTGATATAAAAGTTCCTGGACTAAAGCTAAATATCCAAACCTGCAGGGGGTCCAATGCCAAATCACCACCACCCCACGTGCACAGATCACGTGAGGTGACGTGGATTGGATTGAAATGTAAATAACTAAAGTTCAGGGTCCTAAATGCAAATATTACAAAAATATTTAAACTGCAAATGAAAGTTTTATGGACTAAATATAAATTACAAAAATTGCCTGGGTGAAGATGCAAAATACTCAAACAAGCGTGGAAGCGGACGGCCCGGATGCTTCACTTGAACACGTGTCTCTTTCTCCGCGCGCGATGACGCTTCGGCTGCCGACGGTTGAGATTAGATGAGGCGATGACGATCGGACGGCTGAGGAATCACTCGATCCTACGGCAGCTGTAGCGTCTGGAAGGCGCCCTTGATCGAACGGCGATGAAGACGGGAGGAAGAACATGGACGAAGGTGCGGCGAAGCGACCTTCTCCCGGCTGAATCTCCGACCTCAGGCAGTCGTGAAGGTCCCAAAATGGTCGCGGCTCTTCCTGCAGGGTTCCTCTAGATGCTGGCGGCTCCCAAAAGCTCCGGCAGGCGCCAGAGGTGGCGAGCGGGGGCGGCGGAGCCCCGAAGCTCCGAATACCTCCGCCTACTCCACGATGAGCTCCGGGTGCTTTTCAAAGCTCAAAAACCTGCACAAAAAGGTTAAACCTTCGAGGGCAAAGTGTCTCGAGGGTTGGGGGAGCAAATGGGCGCGAGGGTGAAGAAGATGGCGGACGGTCGGAGGAGCGCTCCAGCGAAGATCTTGATGGTGCGATTTGATTGATGGAAATGGATGATTCGTGGGGGGGGGGGGTTTGATCCTAAGACTAAGGCAAAGAAAATGCATGAAAAATAGAGGGGAGAAGGGACCGCCTCGATGGCCGGAGCCAGAGGGAGAAGATACATCAACCGCCGACGAAGGGGGAGGTGGTGGAAGCACCTCAGGCGTCGCTTGACCCACCCGAATGTCGCAAAGGAGAGTTGTCACCTTCTCCTTGCTATTGGGCATGAAAAAGGAGCTAATCCTATGGAAAGAGGCGTTCAAAATGGGCTCGGAAGTCGGAGGTCCATTTTGTAGGGCTTGACGAGATTGCTCTGACGCTCCAAAGATTGAGTCACAGCGGCTATTGCGTAGATCCATAGATCGAGATATCATCTAGGCGTGGGTGCCCATTGATCGAGGAACAAAAGTCATAGAGGGCGTGACATGAAAGGGTGCAAGGAGCGCCCTCAAAAATTTGTTGAAATCGAGGTCAAACGATGCTCTGACAGGCGCACATGGGAGACAGCTAGTTGATCGAGGTCAACTTGGACTGTCTCCTGATTGGTCCACGTGGACCAATCAGGTAAAATCCCTGGAAAAAGATTTATAAAATCATTTAAAAATAGACAACGATCTAATTAATATTTGAGTATTAAATGAAAAATATTTGTTATTTTATAAATTATTTTATTATGATTTTTAATTATTTTTATGAGGTATAAATTTACAAGTTAACTTTTTAGGCTTGTATAGGTCTATATATCTATATAGTTTAATAATTTATTTTTATTTTGTACATTTGATTTATTTATTTTTATTTATTATTTTATAAATTTATAAAGTATTTTTATACACTTAAAAATATTTTTATTTTATTTTCTGAAGTGTTTTGTGCACTTAATAAAATGTAAGTATGGTTTATATAGGTATACTTATAGGTCTTATACATATGTATTATCTACAGGTATTTTATTTTATATTTCTTTTATGTTTTTATTCTGATTTTAATGTACATATATATATATTATAAGTAATATTTACATAATTATAAAAACATAAAATTATAAAAATAATGAATAAATAATAAAATGAATATTTTAATCTGTACAAGTATACAAGTGGGGTCCAAAACTCAACTTTCAAATCGTAACTCTGAAAAATACGAAACCACCGCCAATAAATAGCTTATTTTGAACTATATACAATTAAAGGTGAGTTTGGTACATTTCGAGTTTTTATTTGGGAGATACAGGTCTGGGAAGTTGGGATTATGGATTCTTATTCAGACCATAACTTTTTATCTGTACATTATTTTTGAGTGAAATCAATTTTGTATTTTTATTATTTAATTATCTACAACTTTCATGTACAAAGTTTCTTTATTTGAAGTATAAAAAGTGGAACCAAAAATAGTCCAAAAAATGAATAAAGAATGAATTAAAATGAATAGGTATTTTAGCCCTTATCTCCCCTACTTTATTTCTTGTCGATCTATTCATCGAGATGCCTGGGTCTCGGGGTTTTGGGTCATAAAAATATTTACCTATTCATCGGTATGGGACTTTTTATGGGGTTTTACATAAAAGGTAGTAATGCTTCGATAACGGACCGGGGACCTAAGCCCGGACGTTACAAATGGTATCAGAGCCAAATTCTCTCTGATGGTGGAAAGGGCTACCCGAGAGGTGGAGCCACCCTACAAAGAGGTTGGAGGAAATGGCTACCCAGAGCGTGCAGCCACCACTATCACTAGGAAATAAGTGATGGGCCATGTCGCAACGATGACGTTGCGAATATAAGTGGGGGAGGTTGTAACACCCTAACCCCAAACATAGTACCACATGGAAAACTCACAACGTGTGGGTGTGGTATATAAGTGGTGGGGATTACTACTTGACAACTTGGGCTTAAGCATTTTGGGTGGTTGTCAACGGGTCCAATTGGGCCCGTACCCAACAAGTTGTCAGAGCCAGTTTCCTCGATAACGGACCAGAGACCTAAGCCCGGAACGTCACAAAAACAAATACGAATCAGATACGAAATAATAACATAATTATTTATTAGATTAATTAAAATATACTTGTTTAAGTTAGTTTACACATAAAATATATATAACATGCATAGTGATTTCACAACATTAAATCAACGCTGGTGAATGCAATCATAAAATGTTGTTACGTATAGTTATAAATAAATTTATAATTATATTTATGTACGAAATTGAATATACAAATACGAATATTAGTGAATGTCAGAAGTGATATCTACATATGTATCTATTTTAAAATGAATACGAATACAAATGTCAAAATATGTATAAAACGAATACGATAGCAGATTGGATATGAATATATTCACATTCATTTTCATCTCTAGCTATAAGTGCATTGTTATTCCTTTTTTTATGATAAATCACGAGCACCAATATTATTTGCTTTGCACATTATGTCTGAATTTGTGGGCTTAAAACTTGAAACGGATTTTGGTCTAAGTTTTGTGAACTGGGTATTAAATTTGGTGTTAGAATTTGTAGGAAAACCGTGGTAAATAAAATGACTTTGTACATCTTATTAGTAAGCTGTTCAGACCAAATTACAAGTGCTTAAACGGACATTAAATAAGCGATATAATTGAGTGTAAATTGCTGGAAATTAGTTTGATGTGATCGAGTATGGCTACTAATTTATTCGACAAATCCACACCCTCAGATAATTTTATAATATAATGTACTTGCGGGGTTCGATCTTATTTTAAAAAAAAATAATTGTATATGGGAAGTCCCAGAGATATCTAACGATGAATTGTTAAAAACAAGGTTTAGAGTTTAAGGTTTATAGTTCAAATATATTCACATGTATGCTTTCAACCAGTATTTTGAAAATCGAACCGGTCGGTCCGACCGGTGATCCTAGCTTGGACTGGTCCGGTTAATCGGTTTATAGCAATTCGATTCAAACATTCAAATTTTGGTTAACCCGTCCGGTTCAATTCTATTTTTTGATCCAGTTTAACCATGTTCAACCGAAGTTGAACTGCTTTTAATTTTTTTTCAAAAATAATCCTGATGGTGGAAGTTGAATCCATGACCTTTAATTGCCTATATCAAACTCCTAACCAGCTACACTAACACAATTGTTTGCATGTATTGGGTTTTGAATATAATTAAAGTACTATTATGTTATTGAGCAACTAATCCAAATAATATATATATACGATATGTATGACATTTGATGGTGTATACGAAAAATATTTTATGTATAGTGTGAAATATATACATTGTCTATGTATTTTATTTATTTCAAGTATATTTAAGTGTGTATTATATATATATATATATATATTTCATTTCGGTTTGATTTGCTGGTTCAATACTTTTTTCTCACCGATCCGGTTTAATCCGGTTTTAAATAATTATGATGTCATCATCCGGTTGAATCGGTTTGATTACATGGTTCACCCGATCCGACCATTTTGATAAGGTTTCCGGTTCGGTTCAAAAACATTGCTTTCAACTGTAACTCTTTTGGATGGATGGCACACTATGCCACTGCAGATCTCTATGGTAGGTGTGTGTGTGTATATCTATCTGAATTCATATTCGTACTTTTAGGTCACTAATGCAAAAATCAAGCTGCGATTTCTTCATCCAGGTATGTATAAAATGGACAACTAGCAATGGAGATATATGCTTTAGCACCCAATTACATCACAAAGTTCTTAGTTTCTTGACAAGTTATACAAAGGAAGGAACTTGAGGGGATCAAGCGGGTGTTCGATCGTCTGCTGTGGTGTTGTACCTGTTGTACCCACTACAGCCGCTCGATCAAGCTCGAGTTTGATCGAGCGGCTGTGGTGGGTACAGCAGGTGTATAATTGCATCTGCATCATCGGTGATTCATGCATCAACAGTCACGGCCCATGTCCTGCATTGCTGGAGGGACCATACCGGAGGCACTGAAGACTGGCGGCCTCGCCTGCCGACGTCGCAGCTCCCTTGCCTCTTGGCAAAGTGCGCAGCAATGGCAAAAAAACGAAACTGCTAGCATGTAATACACATCGAGAGATTCAACCAGACTTTCGTTGTCTTCATCGTAGACTCTTTTGCAGCAACAAAAGAATTTCCAGAAAGACTTCGAATCGCCCTTCCCCCAAGAAAAAAAATATGAAAACATATCTAAGTATCCGTTTTCATGTTAAGGCTATAACATTGCAACAAATTTCACCTACGATCGAGTCTATGACAACAAATAATTTAATATAGATAGTCATTTCTTCCGTGGTGAATATATAACCAGGAATGTAATATTGTTTAAATTCGCAATAAATATTGTATTTATTTTTATAACATCTGATAATTTTTTTAACCAGAAAGTCAACGGATGATCATAGTGATATGATTCCTTAGCAATGAATGTTTGACAAGGGAAAAAAGATAAATTTACATTGAATAATATATTCATTTTTATATCAGTTAGCATAGGGAGATATCAATTTTGTTACACTGCCATTGTCAAACTGCATCAATTACTTTTATTGTATATACATAGGAATGCTTTCCAACGAGGTGATTTGTTTTCTCCAATTTTTATATAAATTTACGTACCAAATGCCATTCATAGATAGGTATCTTTATTATTTAAAATCATCTATATACTAAGATAATTGAATACAACAGGATTCTGACCTTCATGTTACTCTTACCAAGATACACATGTAGGAGCCGGAGGATCAAATTAAATAGGATGACGATTTATTAGCTAAAACATGGAAAATAGAAATTTTGGCAAAATCACACATCACGGGGAACTAGGCTCTCTTATACTATAACGGGTATATCTAAAAGATTCTCCATATAACAAGGAAGATGTTTCAAATACCATACATGAATCGCTAGTCATACGAGTTTAATGTATCCCACTTAGTATCCGAGAATCAGCAAATTCAACCCCATGTCATCTTTAGATGAATGTGTTCATGCTCCGCATTATATTAAACGTATTTCAAAAACATAGAAGTTCTCGTGGCCACAATGTTCGTACTAGGCGGGGCAACAGAAATTTCACTATCAACATTCCGGAGCCAGAAGAAAATTATTATAATTTACCAAGGACGGAGATAAGGGGGCGGGAGGGGGCTTGGCCCCCCATCTCCCAATTGAATCTCTATATTATATTATTATAGTAGAATACAATTTATATGTGAAATAGTTAACTATGAAAATAATAAGTTGTATATAATGACCCCACATCTTCCATTTACAAGTAGTATAGATATAAATACATATGTATTTGATCCGACATCGTATCAATATCATACAAATTCTGGCATCCGTATCCGCGTATGTTTTCAAATGGATACGGATATTGATATTGCATTCATATCAACAAAAATATATATCTAAAGCGATATATCCATATATAAGAATTTAATGGGGATGCCCCCTCGGGGTAGCCAACTGGCTGCCGCATCATTTTTCGGCATTTTTTGATTTTCTGAAAAATACCATCATGCATTTTCATCATAATATCCCTCTGATACGCCATTCACATTTCGTCAGAAACAGGGACTCATATGCCCTCCATCTAGAACAGGTCGATTACAGTAATTCTAAGACCGTTAAAATTACATGTTCTAGATGAAGGCATAAGAGTCTCTGTTTCTGACGAAATCTGAATGACATATTAAAGGGATATGGTGATGAAAATACATGATGGTATTTTTCAAAAAACCAAAAGATTTCGTCGAAAATTGGTGCGAGGGAAGCCATTTAGCTACCCTGGCCAAGGGGGCAGCCCCATTAAACCCTATATATATAGTTGTTCATTTATTTATATCTTTATATAACATAATTGCATGCTTTCTTTTAACATATTTGGTATAATTGTTAAAATATAAGCACATTTAGTATATTTATATTATTTGCATTTCATCCAATACATGTATATCTAAGCTAATATATAGAGTATTTATAATATTATTCCCATGCGATCGGAATCAATTTTATATTGATATCTATCTTTTACGGATATGGTAACATACTTTTCATCTGTCAATCTATATATGCATCGTCTTCGTATTTAGAAACAGATAAGGATATGGGAACACCTATATTCATATATGTATCCCTCTAATGACATCCATAATCCCTCCCATCTCCCAATAAAAAATCAATAATATGACATGAATGCAATAATTTTGTTATCAACATTTGTATGTTTTACGTAACTGCATGTTACATATGACCCGAACAACAAAGTAACTATATAGTGATCTTTTTTAATTCATCACCATAACGTCCATTTTTAAATTGTTAATGGCATCTATTATTTCATTGTGAAATGATCTTTTTATACTCGAAATTAAGGATAAATGTAATGCCCACTGTTACATCAATACTGGTGAACCATATAGAACGTTGAGCTACTTCAATTTTTATCACGATGATTAGTTCAATTCTAAAAAATAGCAATGAATAAGCACTCTATATAATCCTTCACTAATGATATAGTAATAAATATAACATTATTCGCTAATTTTAACATAAAAATTATTTTGTAACAAATAATATTCATTATTGTATACTTAAAATCGACGAAGTATGACATATTTAAAAAATATCCATATAGACTCATTTTGTTGTAGCAAACTATTCCCTTTATTTAAAAAAATACAGTTGACTATTAGCATTTACATATTAGCACTTGACTATTAGCATTTACATATTGTACATTACATATTTTATATCTTTTTAAACACTTTCATTTAAAAATAAATAAACTCAACAAAAAAGTGGAATTATTAAGATAATCATATAGAGTATAAAGATTAATTTCATTCTACAAAAGATACCAACATGACGATATAAATGGTCAGTTATGGAGAAACGTACAAGTATTTCCATATCTATATCTACATAATTATGGGTGCCGATGTTGATATCAACGAACATGAATAATGTATTAGCATATCTTGAAAATTTTATATAAGATATAAAATCCGCTTCAACCTTTTGCAACATCACAAGAAAAAACAAAGCTTTGACAAAAGAGAAATATTCGGTGAAAACTATCGCTTATTTTCTAATCAACATCTTGAATTGATGTGTTAGGCACTCCACGGAAGTTAGATTTGTTGTCCATGTCCTGTTAAGGAGACCATAATATTAGGAAATGTGTTATATCTGAATTGAAAGACTTGTTATGATATGAAACTAATATATGCATTAATTTCATCAAATATATAAAAAAACGTAAATGACTTTATTATTTGTAACTAAAAATAAATCTACAGGTATATATTAAAACAAATATACAAATACATGCACAAATATATGCGGACATCAAAGAGCATTTGTTTGTATATCTATTCTAAAGCATATACATATGCGATATTATATAAAATTGGTATATATATCATGTAAGTTCCTACATTAGGAGCGATATAATATTACTTATTTAAAAATCTTGATTCTAATGGCATAACTTAACATCGTGTGTTTTTTTTAATAAAGTGAGGGTGACATCCCGAGATGGGATTCACTGCCTTACGGAAATTTTATTATAAAAATATAGGTGGAGTACATCATCCGGATGCCCAGAAATGATACAAGAGTTATAGTGGGCGATAACGTTCTCTGGATAAAACCTTTGATTTTGAAAATGAGATCGTTCCTTCCCCCTCAAATAGCCCAACGGACCGTAAAAGGCAATGTGAAAGTCAACGACTTCGTGTTAATGAAAGTGTATTTTGATTTGAAGAATTTTGTAAGGATCTTTTTGTAAATACAATATTTGTTGTGATATTTACGTGAAATTATAAGTTTAGAATGATATCTTTGTGAAATAGTCCCTGCAATTTACCTTGATGTTCAGTCTTTGACGGAGGCTGTAGCGAGGGAAGCTCAGAAGGGCTGCTGAACATGAATGCATGCAGGGAACGCAGGCAGGATGCATTGCAGGGGGGAGAATAGCAGGGTTGGACAGGGTTGGCTTGGCCCAACCCGGGTTACCCCTCCAACCAAACAGGGTTCTCCTCCTCACAGTTTACTATTCACAGGGTACCCCTGCCCAACCCAACCCTGTCCAACCCTGCAACCAGGCCCAAGTGGAACAAACACGGTAACACTCTTCGCGCTATCATGGAACTACAAGGACCTCCTAAAGCTTCGTCCCAGTTTCCTGCGTATAAAGCACAGGGAGCCAAGGTCCCAGAGATACCTGAAAAGAACAGAACCCATATGATTGTTTTACCTGAAAAGAACAGAACCCATATGATTGTTTTTCTTCTCTAGATCTAGATAGATTCTCTACTTTTGTCATACGAGATATATATATATATATATATATATATATATATATATATATATCATGTAGATATATAAATATATAGCCATGGTAGTACTAGTGAGTATGATTCCTGATTGCCTACAGCCATATCCATTTAGTGATGCTCACATATTTCCAAGTCGCTTCTACAGTGCTCGCCGCAGCTCAGGCACTCGAAGAGTCCCGTGCTCCACTTGCCGTGCCCCCTCGGAGTCGCGTTGTTCCTATCTCTTCCTTCTCCGCCGGAGGTGTAACAGCCCGGATCCTCGGTGACCGGCGGAAGCATATTAAATGCCACGTCAGATCCGAGTGTTACTCTCAATCATCAATGATATCACAAGTAACAATCAAGAATCATATGTACATTTTTCTATCCATAAAAATAAACATGTCTAATACAAAACCAAGATCATTTATTCCAGTGGGCACAATGATATCCTTCTCTCAGGCCTTGCGACGAGTTTCCAACTGCCACTAAATCTCTCCTTTCATTGACCTGCACTAAAAACACAAAAATACATGGTATGAGCTTAACGCTCAGTATGTGCCGAGATAAGGTCAAGCCGGCTAGCGCGAAATCAAGTCTTCACTAATCTACCTTAAACACTTCATTCATAACATAAATAATCTTAGTATGGCAACTTAATATTTATCTTATTTTCCCATTTATGATTGGTATTTGCCTACATTGTCCACGAGTGCAATCAGCAATATTCACAATAACCTTAACTCAATACATGGAAATGTAATTTGCAATCGTAAAATAATTTAATCATAATTAACATCATACATAAGGGTATTCATATTATACCACATGCCATATTTCACGTATACACTTGCACATTCACCTTATTTACACATTTGTCACATAATCAATTTATAACTTTCACCATTACCATGTTACACAAAAGATTTGACTTGTAATATGCGATATGATCCTATAGGGATCCTTAATGAACTTAATTATGCATACTAAGGGTATTCTTTTTATATTTGTACATTGCACACCATACTTCCATATATGCCCTTACGATTAACCATAATTACGAAGATGCCCATAATAATAATGTAATTACACATATTCCCATAACAATATCATAATTGCATATATACATAAGCATTTCACGTAATTGAACCTATACATTTGACATTTCCCATATTTGCACATATACACTTGGCATTGCACATAATTTCACATATACACTTGGTATTTCATATAATTGCACATATACACTTGGCATTTCATATAATTGCACATATACACTTAACAGTTCAAATAATTACACATATACACTTGACATGTCACATAAATGCACATATACACATAACTTTCAAATAAGCGCTTGGCTTCATCATAAGCGCTTAGCTTATTCATTATGAATTCAGCTTATCGCATAATTTGTTGGGTGGCTTTGGTGGCTTTTACCGCCGGCACAAGCGGTCACTCAATCATTGCATATAACATGATGACATCAGCGCTGAGTCAATATGTGGACTTTCCACTAGGTTCCACTGAACCTGACACCCCCGGAAGGTGTTGCCCTTTAGGCTCTAAGTAAACGGACTCTAGAGGTGGCTCCCACGTTAAGTGTAGCACTTAGCTCCGCTTACCATTTAAGTGCCATTATTTATTTAAGGAATTTTTCAATTGCTTACGTACGATATCCTTTTTCATACAATAGTGGCTCGTGTAACTTTTTGGTTCCACTTACATGGTGGTCTTCATTGTACAAAATTTATAACTAACACACACGTTCTTTCCTTTATATCAATCAATCTTTTTCATACACTTGAAAATAACTATTCTTATTTTAAGTTAATCTTAATATCTTAACTTTAATACTCACTCATGCTTCATAACATCATAGTTTCCAAACACATAATCAATATGTAGATACTCGACCATTTCTACAAATAAGCTAAGTATCAACTTTTGATAATAATATCGATAATAAATCCCCAGATTTGTAGTAATGTACATTTATATGCCTACTTTTTAACATGTCATTTGGGGTCGAAAGTACGATCTCATATAGCACTTTCACCTTATAAATATGGATAATACTCAACAATACATAGCATATCGTTACAATACAGGAACCACATTAAGTTATATGATAACAAAACTATGTTAGTAGACATATCATGTCATCTTAATGGGTCAGTATACTCTTTCTTAATCAAGCTTTTATGTGATAAAATAACTTGTACCATTTGTTAACCGTAATCAAGTAATTGTTCGTTTCTCCTAACGATATTTCACAGCCTACAACTTTCTCACC
Organism: Ottelia alismoides; assembly: GCA_037367405.1. Classification (NCBI taxonomy): domain Eukaryota; kingdom Viridiplantae; phylum Streptophyta; class Magnoliopsida; order Alismatales; family Hydrocharitaceae; genus Ottelia; species Ottelia alismoides. The sequence continues at coordinate 212,334 of JAZKJV010011538.1, forward strand.
TTTCTACATCTAATTAATCTAATTAAATATTGGTAACGTCAATCAACTTAATCACTACATCTAATTAATAAATTTAATAAATGGTAAAGTGTTGGGGAAACGGTCAATAACATTACCACAACAAATCTTTGGATCATTATTAGAGTTAAACTATATATGGAAAGCAATAACAGGTATATCGAAAGTTCTCAATTTAGCTTAACTTATCATCATTACTAATCAGAATATAAGTTAATAATGCTACAGTAACTTCCATAGCCATTGCGTATAGTTTATTATCGGAACTGCTAGTCAAATGTTAACTAATCCAGGATACACGTCTAGGTTATATATAATTATAAGTACATTCTTACGACCATGAATACATTATTCTCATGCTATAAAAAATACATAATAATAAATCATCTACTACATATATTTTGACCTTTACAACGAATAACACATGAACTAAATAAAACATGTACATACTTGATGTAACATGAGGAGACGTTAAAACTAGCAACTGTGATTTTCAATACATGTTTTATTGCATGCCATATACCAACAATATTTCATTTAATAACATGGTTAGATATTTCATTTGGCATAAACGAACCTGGAAGATTTATACATATGATTTTAAGCTATTGTCGTTCCTCAAATCATAAATAATATTACTTGATCATATGCATGTGCCAGTTTACATATATCGAAACAAATAACTCTATGATTAAATAATAGCATAGAGCATCGTTGAATGATATTAATGGTTTTAAACAATAGATAAACATTCATATGTGACATGTTATCATCAATTTCGAATCCTAAATGTTCGACACATACCTTAACGACACAAAAACATGGAGACGATTTGATTATGCAAATCCAGATTGTCGCCGACCACATTGGCGTGCCTCCAATCTTATCGCGTCAACTCCAACGTCGTCAATAGAAAGGTCACCGTCAACACTCACTACATGCGCCTTCGATTCCACCGGGATAGATAAAATGCATCATCGACAAGGAGGGATGTCGTTGCCGGACTTGGACCCGATACGGTACCTCGCATCTTCTCCTTCTCGTGATCTCTCTCTCTATCTCTCTCTCTCTCTATCTCTCTCTCTTCTCTTCTTCACGTCCACTATTTCTGCATCTCTCGCACACACTCCCCCTCTCACACTCTCTCCCCTTACATGTTTAGATCAACATTCCAAAAATAGAATTACATTCTCGGCCATCCCAAAAAGAACATGCGCACACCCTCTCTCTCTCCTCATTTACCCCTTCACTCGTTCACTCCATCCCTCTCATTTAGTAACTTGCGATGGAATGGATCCCTATCTATTTTTAGCAAATGGAAATGGAGAATGTGGGATGAATCCATCTACTCAATAAATATCTCATAGGTATTTGTCACAAATACCCCTCTAATTTTAACACCAAATTATTCTATATCCCATCATACATGTTGCCACCTATTTTTCTTTTTTTTTATATCTAATAAAAAATATGGGTCGTTACAGGAGGCACTGCCGGCAACATCAGGAGCTTCGCCCTCGCCTCCTCCTCTTCTCCTTGCGTTCCTCCTCTCTTCACTTCTGTCCATCGGAGCTGCTGCATGCGGTGGGCTGCTCACAAACACAAGGAGAGGAGCTTTTTGTAGTCTGAGAATGCTGTGTAGTAGAAGCTGCTGGAACATAGCAAGAAAGTAATCGTCTGAGCCGCTCGATCTTGGTCGAGCGGTTCGTACGATTTTGCATGGTACGGGCCCACAAAAAGTGTGAAATCGTGTGAATTGCCCGATCACGTTCGAGCGGCTCAAACGGTTACTGCGGAATCTGCTGGGATGCCCGCTACAGCAGACGACTCGGTCCCGTTGGAACAAGCAGAGCCGCTCGATCATGATCGAGCGTGAACCACTCGATCACGATCAAGAGGTGTAGACTTTGCTATACAAATAGAGGATCCTAGGAAAGTGGCAGGGTAAGGAAAGGAAATTTCTTGGATGCCCATGTGAACTGTAATATTAGCACAAATACCCCTGTAATGTATGTTTTTGCTTGCATTTATGCCCTCAAATCGACATTTGAGGCATAATTGAGTTGATTACGGGTTTTCTTGAATCACCGTGTGTCTTGAAAATGAGAGAAGCACTACGACAAGATTGATCTAGGGCAACAACCAATTCAATATCCGTTGACGTATCTTCTGTAGTTAAATATATAAAAACGAGTACTGTTCTTTGCATCATTCTTTAAATTTGGCGTGAATATCGTAACTGTTGCTATATTTATTGCAAAGAATCGTATAACAATGATTATTCATTGATTTCTTCTTATAAGTGTTGTTGTTGCTAAATTATAACAGATAAGCCAATGAAAAATTTGTTGCTACATGAAACTTTAACAATAAATATGCCATTCGTTGATAATTAGGTGAACAAAAAAAATATACCATCCGTTGCTACTCGAAGAATAATCACTTGTTATATTTTTAACATTGGAATACATTCGCAAACTGATTTGTCCTTGTTATAACATGTGTTGTTATTTGATAACACTAATTGACTTGTTATATGATTTACTGACTACTATATATAGCAACGAATATGGCATTCATTGTCAATTTTGAGAATGAAGATAATTCAACAACAGATGAAGTTCTTTGTTATAGATTTAACATCAAAAGATATACCGATGAATCCACTAATTATTCATTGTTGTAGTAATATTTGGATTTAATTCCATTTGGTTGTAATGTCACTAATATGTATAAATCGTTAAAAAAACATGAACATACATGCAAAAGCAATGATGTTTTATAATAACATTAATTTTCACATCGCTTCACAATTCATGTGATCTTTGTGCAAAAACATCGATCTCTGCGTGGGAATCATGTAAAAAATCTTAAAGGAAATCACCATGTTTTTTTTTGAAGTTGAAGTTTTGTAGGAGCATCCATGTAAAAATTCTTAAAGGAAATTTACACTTAACTTCATTGGAGATAATGTGACGAGAGAACAACATTTGGCAATCCAAATATTTTTTTTTCATTTGGCGAGAGGGCTTTTATTTCATGGAAAGTGAGAGATGGCGACTTAGTATTGACTTTTTTGCTTTGATTTTTTATTACATTCTTATCTTCACGTGACATCGACAACTGAGAGCTAAACAAATAATTTCAAAATCTCAAAATTTTGACGAATATCAGTCTCAACTAATCCAATGATCGTATTTTAAATAGGGTTTGATGGGGCTCCTCCGATCATTTTTCCGTAATTTTTTTTTCTTTTTTTATAAAATATCACTATGTAAATTCATCTATATATCCCTTCAATATACAATTTCAACTTCGTCAGAAACAGAGTTTCATATATCCTCCATCTAGAATAGGTCAATTATAAAATATTTAGTCCGTTAAAATTATATTTTCAAGATGGAAGGTATAGGAGTATCTATTTCTGACGAAACTGAATGACATGTTGGAGGGATATATATATATATATGAATAAATATGATGATATTTCGCAAAAAAAATAAAAATACAGAAAAATGGTCAATCCTTTTAAATAACCTAATCAGCTTTGGATCTTTGCAATATCTTTCTTCGTTAACGTTGGAATCTATTATGCTAAGAGTCATAGGTTGTTTCTTTTGTCGTAGTTCATGTCTTAGTATTACGGATGCAAATGGTATATATAGGTATTACCAAAAATAAAATATGTTGGGAAAGCATGAATGGGCCCATGCCCTCATTTGACTTTTGGAAAACATAATCTATACCTTAACATGTAGGGATGAAAACGAATGTGAATATATTCGTATCCGATTCATTATCGTATTCGTTTTATATATAATTTGATAGGGATATTTACACCCATAACTCTGATTAGTTTCATAATTACCCCGAAAACCCTCTATAATAATGAATTACACCGAAAACCCTGAATAATTGCTCTGTTTTACACGCACGACCTTCCGTTAGTTTGGTTCACTAACTCAACTAGATGGCTGAGTTAGTCTAACCAATATGCAATCTCACGGTTGGGATTAAACAACAATAAAAATGAAAGAAAAATAAAGAAAGGAGAGGAAAAGGTGGGTGACGAGAAGAGAGGACGGCAGTGGGCGGGGGCTTGCGGGCTCCGACCTCTCTTGGGGGAGGTTGCGGGCTCCGAACTGGGGTCTGGCAGGCCGGGTGGGCCTTCCGAGCTCCGAACTGGGTGGGGGAGGGTGTGCAGGCGGAGATGGCAGCGGGGGGCTTGGGTTTGGTGGGCGTGGCGTGGCGGGGGGTGGGCTCCGAACAGAAGGGGACCTGGGGGCGGCGCGCGGGTGATGCGGGGGAGGGGGGCGGATGGAGCTCAGCTGCCCGGGGGCGACACGGGGGGAGGGGGTCGCTGGGGGCGGGGGCGGGGGCGCGGATGGAGCTCGGCGGCCCGGGGCGACGCGGGGGGAGGGGGGAGCTGGGGGCGGGGGCGGGGATGGAGCTCGCCTGCCCGGGGGCGACGTGGGGGGAGGGGGTCGCTGGGGGCGGGGGCGCGGATGGAGCTCTCCTGCCCGGGGGCGACGTGGGGGAAGGGGGGAGCTGGGGACGGGGCGCGGATGGAGCTCGCCTGCCCGGGGGCGACGTGGGGGGAGGGGGTCGCTGGGGGCGGGGGCGCGGATGGAGCTCGCCTGCCCGGGGGTGACGCGGGGGGAGGGGGTCGCGTGGACTTCGTGCGGCTGGGACGAGGCTTACAGACACGCGGGGGTGGGGGTGGCGATGGAGCTCGCCTGCCCAGGAGGAGGCTTGCAGGCATGCGGGGGGGGGGGGAGCTCGCCTGCCCAGGAGGAGACTTGCAGGCATGCGGGGGGAGGGGATGGTGTGTTGTCGAGCTCGACAAGCAGGGTCCGGGCTTCGTCCAGGAGGAGTGGTTGCGTTGGTGTTCGGGAAGGGGGGGAGGTGTTGTTCCAGGAGGAAGTGAGCAAGGGTCGGGCTTGCCTGTCTGTTGTCGGTTAGGGGCGGTCAGGGGTCGGGGGAATTGCCTGGAGCTCGTGAGCTGGGGTCCGGCGAGGGGAGCTGGAGCTCGCGAGCTAGGGGCGGGGGAGGGAGTGCTGGAGCTCGCGAGCTGGGAGCGGAGGCGCCGGGCGGAGCAGGACACGTTGCCGGTGCGGGGCAGGAGAGAGCGGGCCAGCTTTCCTAATGGAGGGAAACATGATTTTGTTTGATCTAAAGCATGGCATCATGTTATAAATATGGTGTGTTCGAAGGGTAAAATGGTCAACATAAAATTTTTTCCGTCAAAGTTAACGGATAATCAAGACGGAACTTGACACAGGGTTATGCCATGTAAAGGTTAAGCATTATTCAGTGTCCTGGGTGTAATTTGTTATTATAGAGGGTTTCCGGGGTAATTATGAAACTACTCAGGGTTATGGGTGTAAATATCCCAATTTGATATTCGTATTCGTTTTAAAATGTATGCAGATATGGATATCACTTTGGCATTCGCTAATATTCACATTTGTATTCGTACATTCATTTTCGTACATAAGTATAGTAATAGATTTATTTACAACTGTGTATACTAATATTTTATGATTGCATATACCATTGTTGATATAATTGTAATGAGATGACTATATATGGTATATTTACTTTATGTGTAAATCATCATAAGCATGTATATTTTAGTCAATCTATTAAATATTTCTTTTATTATTAGTATCTGATTCATATTTGTTTGATATTCGTATTTGTTTTTAAGGATATAGTAACACATTTTTCACATATGTCAATATCCATATTCGTATTCGCATTCTTATTTTAAACTGGATAAGGATATACATGTATTTGTATCTGCATCCGACCATTTTCAATCTACCACTAGAATGCCCCCCAATATTTTTGACGAGGAAAAAAACATTCATAGTATTTTCTATATAAAAACTCCTCACTGAATTTTTTTGGGAAAAATTACATTAACGCCCCTACTCCTAGACTATTGTTCAGGAAAAAATCCACTCTTGGCAATTTATAATATAGCATTAAATTCTTACCATTACGTAGTATGAAAAGTTTGAATCGGATAAAAAAACATAGATGATATTGATGCTCGGTATTCATTCGATGAAGAAGGTCCGGACAATAGATAATCCAATTAATCCAAAAGGCAGATCCTTGGAGCAAGTTCAAATATTGTCTGGACTTATTCAATGTCGATAGTTTGCAGTAACCCTAAGAACGAGTACGTAATGGCAAATCTTGTTATGTGCTTGAATCTTAGTCATATGTTATTCCGAACCCAGTTGAATAAACGTTTTCAGCACCCTCCACAAGAAGGTCATGTAAAGCTTGTTTTCGTTCTCCACATATAATAAAAATGATCATCGTCGTCCAAGGACGTAATGTAGTTACGGATAAACATTGTAAATCTTTATCTAAGTATTTTGCTTGTGTGTACTTGTTAATTTAGCTAATCGCTACACTAACACAGAATCAACCCGTGCTTGCTTCGGCATTCCCGATGTTATAGGTACAACATCATGGTACTTAACATCATCCTGAATCTCATATGTTTCGTATCTACTACAGTGTCCCGGGTTTAGGTACTCGGTTCGTTAATGCAGAAAAACAACACTGATAATTTGTTGGGTTCGGGCTGAGATGGACCCGTTGACAACCACCCAAAATGCTTAAGCTCAAATTATCAAGTAGGTATCCCCACTCTTATAATCCACTATGAAACATTGTGAGTTTTCTATTTGTCCAGTTAGGTACCTTATTCTGCCCGATCCTAGATAAGGAAGGGTTGCAGGGAGTAAAACAAAAAGCTAATTTGGTGCTTGCATACTATATCTAATTATAGTACCATTCGCGAGAAAGAAGTAGTAAGGTCATTCCATTTCAACAAAAAACCCATATCTAAGTTTGTGTTGCGACCAAGGTTGTTCTCTTTTGGAACGATCGTGGGCGAGGAGGGATTCATACCCTGACACTGTGGTTTGTAGCCATGTGCTCTAGTTTTCTGAGCTAACCGTCCTTTGTATTTTTGCTCTTTTGGAACGGTTTTGGAGTGGTCCTTTGATTCAGAATTAATCGTCGTTATTCGTTAGGTTCTTAGACTTAATAATCCACACTTCCTTAGCTTGAAATATATGAGTGCTATATTGGGCGCTTAATTTCTACCTTTAAGAATGTTATCAGCACATCTCTGTCACAACTGCATGAATGATGAGATGAGTTGAGGTTTCACTTGAGGGACTGAGACTTGAGATTTGAGTCTAGACCTGATTTACTGATACTCGAGGATGTGATAAAGTCGATGAAAGCTTCATGAAAAACGAGTGTCAACAAACCATAGCCAGTATGTGAACAAGTTCGCATGCTATCTCTTGATATCAACTATGTGCCATGGTGTGATGATACTAAATAATTGTTGATCACTATGTGTCAACTCTTGGTAAAAGCTAGCCTATAAAAGTGAATGAAAAGAGCTCTTAATTACAAGACAATCTCAAAGAGCTTCAATCAAAGACGAGCGCTCCCAACCGTTTCAAAGTGTCCACTTGGACCAAAGTTATTAGGACCAAGGAGTCGGGTTAGTTCCCCAAAAAGAGCTCTGCATCGTAAGCTCATAAGCGATACAAGTCTGGGTGTAAGTATATTAGATACTTAAAGAAGACACACCCCGGTATACTCATAGGAAAATAGGTACAAATGACTCGAACTCTTTTAACGGACACATTGATCAACAACCTAAAAAAATACATGTGTTGAGTAATAAGGCACTCGAGAGGATCCATGTTCCATTGTGAGGAAGAGAAGAACATACACAAACATAAGCCCTTCATCAACAGGCCTTTCATTTACACTCTCAATTCTAACAAACTACTGAGACAGAAGATTGAATGCAATAACTGATCTATTCCCTAGTGTTGTGGATTAGGTCTTGAGGAGAATCTCGTGGATCGGAAGTTTGAGTGAAGTTTTGACTCGACTCTCATGATTGCAGTACACACTAAATGGCATACTTTTATGCTATATGTAAAAACAAAGAGTCTGATAATTAGAGGAGTTGGATTCCTTTTTACTAGAGCATGGTTGAGCTTAGAATTTTAGGATCACTAAAATCAAATATTCTTAATGAGACAAATCTTGAAATTTGTACTTACACAGTCAGGGATTCGACCTTCTAACTCACTAAAATTTCTTGGGGACAAGCAAAGACCTAAGTATATGGGTGTGATGAATCCATGATTCATCTATTCTATATGGACATCTTAGAAAAATCTCATTAATAACTCTTTAATTAATCCCCTTCGTATTAATTAACATTCAGGGTCAAAATCTGTAATAATATATGTTTTTGACCCTGATTGAGCTTATTATTTTGTGTAAATTATCGTTGTTTTAACCTAATTCTTTCTTTAATTTATTCTTTCATTAATTAACTAACTTTGTATGAAGAATTAAAATCCATAAAAATAAAAAAAACAAGAGAAAATACAAAAATCTGGCATTGTATATTTTGTTCATATTTTATCATTAATATTTTTATTTTACCTTTTTATAATCAATAAAAAATCCATAAAAACTAGATTGATTATATATATTGTATATAAATTAATCTACTAATTAAAATCAAATTAAAAATATAAAAAAATCATAAAATGCAAAAATGCAGTATTTTATTATATATAGAGTACCTTCAAAAATACTTTTTGTACACTTTGCCTCTTTTGATTTTGGGTCCTTCACAAAAGTTGTAGTCTCATCGAGACGAACAATTTTCTTGTTGATCATTTTTTATTTGACTTCATTTACTATTTCTTTTTGATTTTTCTTTTAATTTTATTTTAGTTATTTTTATTTTATATTTATTTATTTTTTATTTTTTCACGCCTTATTTTTATTATTTCTATTATTTTTAGTATTTATTTGTTTTTAATTTTTTTCTCTTTTTCTCCTATATTCTTCTTCTCTCTTTCCTTCTCATTCCTCCTCTCTCTCTCTAGATATCATCAAGTCACGTACGGGGCATGCTCTCCTCTCAGCACGTGAGGAGCACGTGCTCCCTCGTCCCCTCCCCCTCGCTTGTAACGCACGATGCCTCCGTCTGCACCTTCCTCGCGCAATACCTCCGCCACCGATGATCCCTTGCTATTACGCACTGCCCATTCCTCTACGTGATGGTTGCCGCCCCTAGTCGTTACTCTCTTCCTCTGCTATAAAAACCACGTTGCCCCTCCATACAGAGGTTTCTGCCGATTCACAAAGATCATAGGCCCAGCTCGTCGCTTCCCTTTGTGACAGCTCCGGGCCTTGGAGCTCGAGTCCACGACAGCTTGTGACCCCCAGGCGAGATCCGACGAGGTTTTTTCGTCGTTGCAGCCCTACTCGTGCGGCTACCTAGCTCGAGTCTTGTCGGGCTCTTGAGCAAAGAACGAAGCAGAACCCTCTCCTCCACCATTCCAGCGACCTCTAACTGATCCCATTTTTCTTTTACTTCTTTTCCTACTTCTTTCCCCCTCTCCTTCACCTTTAGTCCACTACACTTTCCACCGACCTCCGCTCGCTCCACCCATCTCCCTTTACCCTCAATCGCTCCAGCAGTGCTCGGTCGTCAATGGTCCTCCACATCACTTCCACCCACATCGACTCCGTCGTCGGTTAGGAGCACCATCCTTCGCACACCTCTGTGCTCGTCCCGACCACCACTGATCACCTCACCACCGACCTTATGAAGGTCGGAGCTCCGCTCCCCTTCCTTGCTTCTCTCCCATCATATCAATGCTCGTAGTCGCCTCTGCACACGCCACTGGATCGCCTTCCACCCTCACCTTCGTCTTGGGTAATGACTCACCTCTGCGCTTGGCCCTCGATCGGAGCTTCACCCTCGCCTGTGCCTCGACCCTTGGCCATGTGTCGGCCATCAGAGTATCCCCGATCGTTCCTCGACACCAACGCTTGTCGCCGCCTACGCATAGTCCACCACCTCACATGGACCCTAGACCACCGCACGCCAACCACCAGCGGCCCGTCACCAACCTCGACCTTCATCCACCGTTGGATCAGGGGTCGTTCCTTGATCCAACGGCCATATAGCCGCCACGTGGAGATAAGGAGATTCGAGTCGCAACCTCGGACCCATGGGTGCTGCCTCGGGACCACAACTAAGGCTCGGCGACCCGAGTCTCCACCTCGCCCATCGAAACTTCCCGTGCAATGCACGTGACCTGCACGTGCTCCTGCGGGTAAATTACTCCCGTGCTCCCACCATTTCTGAACTTCACGCATAGGCCTTTCCGCCCAGAATCACGTGCCCCAAGCATGTGCGTGGGGAAATTGTAGGAAGACCCCTCAGTGTTTTATTAATTGCAGATAAGTCCCTCCTGGGCCTCTTTGAGACAAAAACTATTATTTTTATTACATTTTAGTCTCTGAAATTTTAATTCAGCATAACTTTCTCATTTGGACTCCAATTTTTATGCATAATATGTCATTTTGAATCTCTTTCTGTGTTCTATAATTTATATAATTTATGGATTGATCAAAGGATATTTATTGATGATGATGATTTGATGAACCTCTTGATCCATGCTGGCTCTCTTTTGGCATATTTGCATCCATATTTTGAAGATAAATTAACTCTCTTTTGCAAGAACTTATTCAGAGAAAATTGATTGATTCATTTCCTTGTTATTTCTTCATTATTCCTTGAGGATTAAATCACAATCAAGCTTGACTAAATAGAAAGATTATTTGAGGATTTTTGCAAGCTTAATTCGAGATACATCTGTACATACTTCTTTGAGGGACTTGTTCTATTTTTGTTGGAGCTTAACCTATAATAACTTGATGAATTTATTGATCATTCATTGAGAAACATGTCTTAGAAAAATTATCATTGATCTAACAATTTGCCAGGATAGAGGAATTGATCTATCATCCGCAGCGTGGATTTGATATGTGTGTATGTATATTTTTTGAATCACTCTCTATTGATCAGTGATATTCTTTGAGGAATTATTGATCACTCTTTTGGATTGAAAATCATAATCAAATATCCCGAACTTCATCTATGTTTCTTTTGTTCACATTGCATTGCATTTTCATCACTGTATTTCTTTTCTTTTCACTTTATTTCTTGACACAGACATTGACTTAGTATTAAATTAATTATTCAAATTAATTTAAAATCGTGCACCTAAAAACACAATATTCCCTCTGTTCGACCTTGGTACATTACAAAGTAATAATTGTTCCACAATATTCAAAAGATATGGTTTTGTATCTATATCGTTTTTTATCTCCTATACTGTGATTAACAATTATCAAAGAGGTGGAAATATGTTCTTATCACCCCTCCCCTTCAGCCTATGTTGCATGCGCACGCGACCTCCTCCCGTCGTTGCTCCCTCTCGCGCTCCTCTGCCCGCCCCCCGCATGCGAGTCCTGGGCAGAGGAGCACGAGAGGGAGCAATCTCTGTTTTTTCAATTGACATGTAGGAAGGATACAGTGATGAATATACATGACGATATTTTCAAAAAAATAAAAAAATTGCGGAAAATGGGGCGGGGGCAGCCATGTTGGCTACCCGGAGGACAGCCCATTTTTTTCTATACATACACACGTAGAGAGAGAGTGTGTGTGTACGCGTGCGCGTGCGTGAGAGCGCGCGTGTTACGCGTGCGCTAATAACTCCATGACGATGGCACGAGCCACCCGTGCATGTGTGCGAGTACTTCGCATGTGCACGCATGTACAAATAGTGAGTGCGCGTCCGGCGTCTCCTTGTTTATCTAAGTATACCTGATACATTAATGAACAAGCTCTGTGTTAAAAATATTTTCAGGAGAAGCTAAATAATACATATGAACTGTGAAAACCAAAGTAGTATCTTCGTTAAATTTGAACCAATGCAGAACGGAAATGGACTGATTTAAATTCGAAACAAAGGGAACTGAATTTACTGTTAGAGGAATGTTCTTCAAATCGTCAATGTTTTCGGAAAATTGAATCTTCAGTTTGGCGTAAGAATTTGTATATAGAAAGATGACTTTATATGCTTCTATTAATAATTATTCAAACCAAATTAGAAATACGTAACGAATATTAACTAAGCAGTATGGATCAGTATAAAAGAGCTGATATGGAACATGCATGTCTTCAGTATATATGCAAGCGTACAGTTCACTGATATCGTATTCTCTTATGCGCCCTTGTAAAAAAAATCAAGATACATTTTTTTCGTAAACTGCACAAATGTTGATCACTTGGTATTTTTGTCATAGTCTTGTTCCATATTCAAACATAAAACCATGAAGATAAGTCGTCGGATTCTGGACCCATTATACAGCGAAAGGGAGGAGCTTATATGGAGTACTTATGTATCTCTTAACGCGTCTACATTATAGCAAGGATTGTCTTGTCTGTTGTGTTGTTTCTGCAGTAATCGTTTGAGCCGTTGGATCTTAGTCGATCGGTTCGTACGATTTTGTACCATACGGGCCCATGCATAAGCATATGCCAACGTTCACGGGCCATGTCCTGCTTCGATGGAGGGACGAGGACGGGGGAAGTGAGAAGTGGCAGCTCGATCCCCCGACGTCGCAGCTCCCTCGCCTCTTGGCAGAGCGCGCACATGTGGCATAGTTCGTGAAGCATTCGATTGTACGCCTGGTCCCTAGATTCCATCAAGTCTTTCCTGAGCACCCCTCTGCAGCAGCAGTATATTGCATTGTAGAAAGAGTCGGAGTCACCCTTCACCCCCCATCAAAGAAAGCACACATCAAAGTATCAGTGATCTCACTATGGTTATGTAAGAATATACAGGTATGTAAAACTCATATATTCAAATCAGTGTGAGTTCAAATCAATGAACAGAGCTGAAATTCTAGTTGAAACGGCCAGCGAAAAATCGAAATCATTAGTTATAGTTAGTACTTAGTAGGTATGAAAAAGCAGAATTATATATGTTGTTTTCTACGTAAATGTGCTGATAAAACACTTACTGCAATTATATACAAGAGGTTTGAATTTCTCAAGATAAGATCATAATGTAATACAAAATACTAATTGAATTTATCTGATTCGCTTTAGTTCCAATTGAAAGTTCTTGATCAATCAGTCAGTTATAGACATCACTAACAAAGAAAAAAATAAAATAGACAGAAAATGGAACACATAGATTTATCCACTAGGACACTAACCGGAAATTGTTGCTTGGTATGTGAACGTTGGATCTCATGTATAGAGGTGTCGGAACACCCCAATTCTCCAAATATTGTCCCACATCGAAAAAACTCATGAAGTGTAGGTGTGTGTTATAAGTTGTGAAGATTACTACATGGCAACTGGAGTTTAGATATTTTAGCTAGTTGTCAACGGATCCAACTATTAGTAGCTATTCAACTCAAAATATCCTCCTCCATTGAAATTGTATATGGTGGTGGCAACTTGTTTGTGTACATATATAGAGAGAGAGAGAGAGGGGGGGGAGGGGGCTGATCCTATGAGAGCCAAAACCTGTGAGAGCATGAGAGAAGTGATTCTGGACCACTAGATTCAACCAGGAGAGAGAAGACTGGATCTAACGGTCCAGGATCACTGCTCTCATGCTCTCACAATTTTTTTGATCACATGATCACAAGAGAGAGATGAGCAGAATGTAGTAGTCCAGAATCACTGCTCTTATGCTCTCACAGGTTTTGGATCTCACAAGATAAACCCTCTCGATCGATCGAGAGAGAGAGAGAGAGAGGGTTGATCTTGTGACAACCAAAAGATATGAGAGCATGAGAGCTATGATTCTTAATCACTAAATTCTGGCATCTCTCTCATCACTAATTGCAAGAGAAGAGAGAAGAGCAGAATCTGGTGGTCCAGATTCACTACTCCCATGCTCTCACAGTTTCTGTCTCTCACAGGATTATCCCTATAAGAGAGAGAGAGAGAGATGAGTGATCCGGTGAGAGCAAAAAACTGTGAGAGCATGAGAGAAATTATTCTGGACCACTAGATTCAACCAGAAGAGAGAAGACAAAATCTGGTGGTCTAGAATCACTTCTCTCATGCTCTCACGATTTTTTGCTCTCACAAGATCACTCCTCTCTCTTTGAATCTAGTGGTCCAGAATTACAGTTCTCATGCTCTCACAGTTTTTTGCTCTCATAGGAACACTCTTCTCTCTCTATCTATCTGGGTTTGGAGAAATGCCTAAAAGAATAAAAGATTTCGTATAAGTAAGGCTAAGAGTGAATGTGTGGAATGTACATTTGATGGAAGCATTGGTGACGGAATCGAGGTGATGATTAGAGATGATAACATTCAAATGAAGATTCTTTTAGATACTTGGGACCTATATTGCAACATGATGGGAAAATTATTGGAGATGTTACTCAAAGAATAAAGGGATATTTACACTCATAACCCAGAGTAATTTCGTAATTACGTACACAACCCTGCGTAATCGTAAATTACATGAAGAACCCTGAGTAATGGTTAACTCTTACACAAATAACTCTGTGTTAACCTCCGTCAATTCTCTCCGTTATCTTTGACGGAATACGTTAAATTTTGACAATTTTACCCATTAAATTGAATTATATTTGCAAAAGATGCCACTAATTGCTCTCTCAATGCCATTGTGCTCGTCAGCGAGGGGGGGATCTCGACGGAGGGGCGAGGGCAAGGGTGGAGCGACTAGACAGTGCCACTAGTAGCCAAGGGTTGCGCGCGTAGGGCAGGAGGGTGGGGGAGTAAAGGAGGTTGCGGGCAGAGGGGCGATGGCAGTGAGCAGAGGGGCTGGAGGATCGACGACAGCGTACGGAGGAGGGACGAGGGTTGCATGCGAAGGGGACGGAGGGCAGAAGCGGCGAGCAATGGAGGGGCGGGGGCTATAGTCGGAGGGGCTAGAGGGGAAACAATCATGGGAGGAGCTGGAGGAGCGGCGCGTGAGGGCGGAGGAGGGGTGAGTGCTGCGGGTTGGAGAGCGGGGACTGGGGGCGGAGTAGAGGAAGGGGTTGTGGGCAGAGGGGCGATGGTTGTGGACGGAGGGGTTGGAGGAGCAGCGGTTGTGAACGAAGGAGGGGAGAGGGATGTGAGCGGAGGGGCTGGAGGGCGGAAGACGAAGGCAATGGAGGGACGGGGGCTGCGGTCGGAGGGGTTGGACGGGCAACAGCCTTGGGTAGAGGAGCTGGATGGGTAACGCATGCTGGTGAAGGAGGGGCAAGTGTTGCGGGCGAAGGGGATAGAGTGGGAGGGTGTCGGAGGAGGAAGGTACGGGATTGGAGGGGAGGGCATGAGAGGAGGAAGGTGGGGTTCGTTGGGAGTGGGAGTTTGGATTTTCTTTTTTATTTATTTTATTAATAACCATTGGATAGATCATAGGTTAGATTAACTCAACGGTTAGGTTGAGTTAAAGGACTAAACTTGCGGAAGGTTGTAGGCGTAAGATGGAGTAACTATTCAGGGTTCTGGGTATAATTATGCATTATCGAGGGTTATGTACATAATTACGAAACTACTCAGGGTTGTGGCACACTTGTAGAGCGCAGTACAGCAGAGAGTTGTATGCTGCCTTCGGGAAGGGTGAATCAACTCATCAACTATCTCCAAATGCTCCTTCCTGCCCGGGATCAGGCGAGGGCTTGAATGAACTTCTTCACAAGTGCCTGCCTGAGTGACAAGGCAGGAGGTAGTCAAAAACAGGATGATCTGGGGATCCTGCAACACGGACTCAGAGTAGGAGTCGTTTCCGAGGGGGGGGGTGATCTCTCTTACCTTTGTTGCACGGGGGGGGGGGGGGGGGGGGGGGAGGTGTAAATATCCCTACAATAAATGCATGTTAGCGAAAGTGGATAGGAATCTCTGTTGTTCTATGTGAAAATAATTTTGAAATTTAAAGGAAAAGATTACAAAGCAAACGTGAGAAATATTGAACTCTATATATCTAAATATTGGCTTGTGAACCATACACATGCGCAGAGAATGTCATTAGAAGAAATAAAAATCCTAAGATGGATGTGCGGTCATACACGAAAACATCGGATTTAGAATGATGCGATCAGAAGGAAAGTTGATGCAGCTTCGATAGAAGATAAGATGAAAGAAACAACTTAGCATGATTTAGCCATTTGCAAAGGAAGTCGGCTAATGCACCACTTAGAAGATGCGAGATTTGGGATATTGAGCCGGCGAGGGCGAGTGATGCAGCGTCGAGCAAATTAATAGGGTCCAATTTAATTGTTGTTTGTTAATTAGAGTCCAATTTATTTACGATTAACTAAGTCGTGGCAATTTTATTTCAAATAATGAGAGCGTTTGCGATCCCAAATTAATTAGCCCGTCTGTTAAGGTCAATTAGGATTTGAATTTTATTCAAATCAATTAA